>VMDO01019930.1:0-38617 GCA_007922755.1 Pedetes capensis
AGGTAAGGAGATGGAGAAGGAGAAAAAGAAGAAGAGAAGGAGGAGGGAGAAGAGGAGGAGGAAAAAGAAGAAGGGAAGGAGAAGGGGAAGGGGAAGGGGAAAGAGAAGAAGAAGAGGACGAGGAGGAGGAAGAGGAGGGAAAGAGTGGTGAACTTCTGTGGCAAGTGTGTTAACTCTTCCAACACCACAGAAGCAGCAGCAGGACCTGTTGCTATGTGAGGCTTCCTGGATCTCCCCTTCCACACATGACCCATGGTACCACGTGTCTCAGACTTACCACGAATGCATGCAGTTGTCAGGCATGTTGGAAGTCCTTTTGCCCACTCACACTCCCATTGTCACTGCATTTCCACAACATTCTCAAATTTCAAACACCTCTTCAAAATGGTCTTGTGCTCCTCCAACAACTATGCCTCTGCCATTTTTGTTTTTTGGTTTTGTTTTGTTTTGTCCTGCCTGTTACATGGTGGTGCTAGCATTCATTTGATCAATGCCATCTTTTGAATGAACATCATGCTATGCATTGCTTCTGCAATTCAATTCAACTTGGAAAAGTAATCATAGACGACATCATTTAAAATGTGTGTACATTTTTTGTCACCTAGGTATATGATAAACAACATAGATAAAGAATTTGAGTTTTAAAATGAGCAAAAGACTTCAATGACACTTCACCAAAGAAGATACACAAATGGCTAACTAGCACAGACATGCTCCATATCATGAACTGTGAGGGAGATACAAATCAAAACCACAATGAGATACCATTCATAGCCATCATAATGGCTACAGTCAGAATGACAGATGACAGCAAGTGGTACTGAAGACATTTTAAACCTGAGCCCTCGTCCACTGGTGGGAATGTAAAATTGTATGGCCACTTTGGGAAGCAATTTGGTAATTTCTTTTATTGTTAAACATGAATTTGCCATGTAGCCCAACAATTCCACTCCTAGCTACGTACCTAAAAGAAATGGAAACACTTTCTCAAAAAAAAAAAAAAAAAACTTTTATGGAAGTAGTCATGACAGCAGCTTTGTTCATAATAGAGGAAAAGTGGAGAGAATCCAATTGTCTATCAACTGGTGAATGGATAAAATAGAGTGTGGTATGTCCATACAAATAGAATACTGTTCACAGAGACAAAAGGGAATGGAGTAATGACGCAGAGTGATACGAATGAGCTTGAGCCCCCTTATGCCGAGTAAAAAGACCCAGAGGCAGAGGGCCACAGAATACAGACTGGATGATTCTATTGTCACAGGACAACCAGAAAAGATAAATGTACAGAGACAGAAAGCAGACTCGTGGTTGCCTGGGACAGTGGAAGGGCACAGGGCACAGGACAGAGGATGAGCACTAGTAGGTACACTGGGTCTTTTTGAGGCACGGAAATGTTTTAAAACTGCATTATGGTGATGCTTACATGACTCTAGAAACTTACTAAAAAGCATCAAAGTATATGCTTACAATGGATGGTTTTTTAATGGCATGTAAACTAAACTCAAGACAGCTAATTTTTTTTATTTTTTAATTATTTTGTGGTACTGGGGTTTGAACCCAGGGCCTCAAGCTTATGTACTTTGCAAGTGCTGTACCACAGAGCTGCACCCCCAGCCCATTTTTTAACTTCTTGAGACAAGGTCTCACTAAATTACACAGACTGCCTCTGGTCTCAAACTTGCAATCCTCCTATCTCTGCCTCCCAACTCACTGGGATTACAGGCATGCACTACCGTGCCTAGCTCAAAAAAGCTAATTTTTTCAAAGTAAATATTGCAAAGATTTTTCTACCAAAATTCATGTGTCAGAAGTTAGTGTTTATAAAATGAAATGCCATCCATGGCAACATATGATGTAATATCTCATTGACCATGATTTTATTTATATGTGGGAATTGTTGCTGCTGTTGTTGTTAGGTGCCTTCAAGTCAGTGTCCGACTTCTGTCCTACATACAACAGGAGAAACACTATTGTTACTGCTTCTCTGCTATTCATAGGGTTTTCAATGGCTGATTGTTTTGGGGGAGTGGGTTGCCAGGTCCTTCTCCCAAGCCTACAGCACCTAATAGTCTCAGGTGGTCTCCTACCCAAGTACTAACCAGGCCCAACCCTGCTTAGCTTCCAAGATCTGATAGGCTCGGATGCCACAGTGCTATGGCTGAATAGCATTTGCATATTCCAAGTATTAAGCATCTATTTTGGAGCCTCCTTATAATTTGAAACATCCTCCTTTAATAGGAGTGAACATGCAGACCGAGAAGCTAAGTAGATTTTCCACAGATGGAATTTATCAAATGCCATGTGCCTCCCTCACACATGATGAACTTAACAGTTTCGACATACCATATCAAAGAAAAACAGTAACAACATAATCTTAGCTATGACTGATAAATTGATTTTACTGACGATTCAATGAACAGTATCCCTTTAGAACCATCCGTTCGACGAGCCAACCCAAAAATGTGGGTCCATGTTCAAAGGTGTGAGTATTACTAACAGCAAAGTAGGAATCAACTTAATTGGTAGCTGCTAAGATGGATAATTTATATACAAGGAAAAGGAGGAGCACGACAGTAGCCGCCCCCCTCTTTATTTTGAATACTGGCAATTAAAAACAAAGAATTCAGCATTTTCCTGATGTCGTAGGGTTTTTCTCGCTCAGTAACAAATCAGCACATTTAGGATCTCATAGTCTGTAGGTCAGAAGTTCAGGTGGGATCAATGAGGCTCTCGGCTGAGGGTTTCACAAGGCAAAATTCAGGATTCGGGGCAGCCCAGCTTCTTACCTACAGCCTCTTGGGAGGAACAAGCCTCCAGGCCCTTGCAAAATGCTGGCAGACTTCTATTTCTGTGCTTGCGGGGCTGAAGCCGCTGTCTCCTTGCTGCCTGCCAGCCAGGGAGAGCACCCCCTCCTCAGAATGCCCACATTCCCTGTCCCATGGTCCCCTCTTCTGCAAAGCCAGCAGCGTGGCCTCGGGTCTCCCTGTTGCTTCTGAGCCCTCTGACCTCCGCTGCCGCTGCAACCTGAGGGCACTCAGCACTTCTAAAGGGCTGCTGTGTGTAGACCATGCCAACCCAGAAACCACCCTGCCTCACCCGTGCCAGCTCTGCGAGCAGGGTTACTCCCTGGAGTCAAACCAGCAGGCAAAGGTCCTGGAGGGCTCCCAAGGGGTCTGCCCCCACACCTGCCTTTCCTATGTGCACTGCACGAAGCAACTGCCCTGTCCTAATTGATAAGGGAAAGTAATAAGCTCAGAGTGAAAGCTGGGTGCCATGGCACAACACCTGGAACCCCAGCGACTCAGGAAACGCAGGCTGGAGACTCACAAGGCCAGAGGCAGGTGTGCAACTTAGTGAGACCTTAAATAAAAAATGAAAAAGGGGATGGAGGTGTGGCTCAGTGGCAGAGCACCTGCCTAACACATGTGAAGCCCAGGGATCAACTCTCCAGTACTGCAATAAAATAAAATAAAATAAAATAAGTGCAAAAGGAATAGCAGAGTTCAAACACTCGCCACTTTTCAACTCTCTAAGAAAATGACTGAGGCAAAGATCCCCAATGCAAAAGGAATAAAGGGCAGATGCCAGCTGAAAGAGGAAGCTGACCGCTGACAGATCTGAGAAGGGACTATAGAGACCCCTCAGTGTCACCTGCCCCCTGATGCAAAGCACCCAGCAGCATCATAACATGCTCTTGCCAAAAAACCTGAAGCAAAATCTAAGCAAGCTGTTGAAGCCAACTGCCAGTGTCCAGGCAGTACTGGAATTAGAAGTATAATTCACGTGATACCACAAAGAAGCAAATAAAAATCTAGAACCTGGGACCTTCTATAACCCAATGGACCCTGCTTCTTTGATAAGCAAATAACCTGTGTGTCTTGAGGGTGTTCTAGATTAAAGGAGACATTGCTACCAATGATTGTGTCAGAGCAGTATTTGGATTCTGATTAAGAATAAAAGTGAATCAGAAAAACTTGAAGATAAACTCAATATTAGAGTGCACTAAGAATCATCATGCCTACAGCTGTGGTGTCCAATCCTGTCATATCTCCAAAGCTAAGCAGGGTCAGACCTGGTCAGTACTTGGATGGGAGACCTCCTGGGAACACCAGGTGTGGTAGTCTTGAGAGAAGGACCCAGCAACCCACTCCCAAAAAACAATCAGCCATTGAAAACCCTATGAACAGCAGAGAAGCTCTGACAATAGTGTTTTACCTGTTGTACGTAGGGTCGCTATGAATCTGACACCGACTCAACAGCACCTAACTACAACAACAAGAATCATCATGAGCCAGGCGTGGTAGTGCATGCCTGCAATCCCAGCACAACACAGTGAGATCATGTCTCAAAAAATACAAATTTTAAATTTTAAAAAATTCATGAACCTCATTGGTTGAGTGAAAGCATTGAGGTTATGTAAGTGTGTTCATATAGTGTAGAGCCATAGACAGGGCTGAAATTCTATGAATGATTTTTGTTAATAGCTATAAAATATTTCAGCCTCCACAAAAAAAGACATAATAGGAAAAACAAGTACGACAAAATGTTGGAAAATCCTGAAGCTAGGTGATGCGTATATGCACGTGAGTGCATCCAGACAGGCTCCTCGTGCTGGTCTACTTTTGCAAGGGATGGAAAGAACCGTGTCCCTGGAGAGGTCTCGTTCACTGAGCATCTGCACAGGTCCAACTACAGTGTGCAGGGCTTCGCATGTGTCACCTGCCAGCTCCTCCCCACAGCCACCCAGAGCAGGGACCATGGTTATCCGCCCCCCTCCCCTTTTATAAACAAAGAAACTACCCCTCTGGTGTGGTCAGAAGTGGGCAGCCCCCGTATCTCCGAGAAGCCTTGGAGCCCAGGCACCTGAACGATTTCTACACTGTTGGCTTCATGACTGGTTCTCACAAGTCAGCCTGAGCCCTCTGGGGCTGTGCCCACGCCTTCATGGACCCTGAGTGTGGGGTCTTAGAGAGTTCCAGAAGGAGCGTGAAGGAGCTCCCAGGGCAAGGATGAGGGAAAGAAAAGCAAGGAGAGCAGCAGAGGGGAGGGCAGGGGGTACGCAGGGCCATGGAAGAGGCAGCTGGCACAGACTGCAGGGACAGAGCAGGCAGGAGTGTGCAGATGAGGGGGACCTAAAGAAGAGCTGAGGGTCAGACCAACACACTGCTATGGCAGCCTCCGGCCACTCTGTCCCACCCCTAATGCCAGGCAGAATGTGAGACCCTTGCCCGGCAAAAGAAGCCAGACAGCAGGACAGGAGACTAGGAAAATTGACAATTCCCCAAACGTAATGACACATTCGCATCCAGCCCACTTATCTTGTATGTACCCTCTCCAAGCCCCTAGTCAGTTGCTATTCTTCCCTTTGACAGTGACCTTCCTGGATTAAACTCAGCCTTTCCCAGTCACGTTGGAAAGGACAAAGAAGGCACTATGTATTTAAACCATTTCTAATTGGTGAGGAGCCTCCATCCGTAGCTCTGTGGCATCCGATCCCGTCAGATCTTGGAAGCTAAGCACGGTCGAGCCTGGGTAGTACTTGGATGGGAGACCACCAGCGAATACCAGATCCTGTAGGCTTGGGAGACAGACCTAGCAACCCACTCACAAAAACCAATCTGCCACCTGTTGTACGCAGGGTCTCTATGAGTCAGATACCAACTCGACGGCACCTAACAACAACAACAATCCATGAGCAGCTGAATGGAGATGAAGTCCACAGCCTGTGCCTGTTGGTTAGACTGCCCATGAGCAATGAACGTGCAACTGAGTGAAAGTCCAAGGCCAGGTCAGTGCCATCAGGTGCTCAGAGCCCAGAGGACACAGGCCCCAGGGCCAGCGTCAGGCCAGGTTTTAATCCGAACAATGGGAAAGCCATGTTGGGGGTCTGGATGCATGATGTGGGGAGGGGATGGCAGATAGGAAAAGGGGTTATAGGAAGGGAGAGAAGGCAGCAGAAAACAGAGGTAGAGGGAGTCCTTGGAGCCTCTCAGAAGCTGGAGTGAGCGCAGGGGAAAGCAGGTTATCATCATCATCCACTTGTGTCTCCATAGGGAACCGCTCGCTCAAATCATGGTAAAAAGCCCCTTCTGTTCCTAGCAACATTTGTCAGTAATGGCCAAGAGGAAGAAATAACCCAAGCGCCCATCACCTGATAGTGCATAGCAAAACGCAAGACATCCACACAATAAAACAATACTGAACTCTAGGACAGGGTCTCACCCACGCCACAGCATGGGCCCGCCATGCCCACAGAGGCCAGATCCAAAAAGCCACCATGCGATTCTGTTTCTGTGGAGTGCCCCACACAGACAAAACCCATGGGCAGAAAGGAGATGACTGGTTGCCAGAGTCTGGGGGGAAGTGAGGATGATGGGGGACAGGGGGAAATGGGACACAGTGAAGGGCACAGACTTTCTTCTGAGAGTGAGGGAAATATTCTGAAATTAGACTGTGGAGGCAGTTGTATTCTGTGAATACACAGAAAACCACCAAACTGTACTTTCAGTGGGTGGATTTTATGCTGTGTGAAATATTCCTTCACGGGCTCTGCCTTGGAACTCCACACTAAAGCGATTCCTACCAAATCCTAATTTCTCTAACTTCAAGGTCACTATAACACAATCCCACACAACAATGCATATGCACGGGGCCAAGACCAGGTTGGATACAAGCCAGCGGGAAAAGGGTCCCTGAACTCTGCATTTATATGGGGTGGGGAGGCTCCTGGCAAGCTGCAGAGTAGAGACAGGACCACAGGAATAAGGAAGCAGAAGGGCCCCGATCATAAAGAACAGCACACAAAACCATGAAAACCATGAAAACTGCTCAGGTCAAGGGATCCAGCTCCCCTGCTTTAGAGGAGATGGCGCATCTTAAGAGTACAGTGACACTCATGGAGACGCACACCGACTCCCATGACCATGGAGCGTACAGGACAGTGAGAAAAGCTGAGGACCTGGGAAGATGCCTAGGTGCTGAAGGAGGGGCAGGGCAGACAGCCAGCTAGTAAGGGAGCTGCTTTCTGGGTTACAGAAGACCTGATCCTCCTTACTCGCCAGGAAGGAATGTTTAGGCAGGAGCAGGTGAGTGCAGGGTGGGGAGCAGCCGCTGGCCATTTACATGACTGCTAACATCTCCTCCAGTTGCTTTGTTTGTTTGTTTCAGATAAGGTCCTCCAGAGAGAACCACAAGAACCCATTTACACCAAGCTAGATCACCCAGTCACTCTCCTGGGGGCCCTAGAGCAAAGGCTGCTCATTCTGATCGCATTGTATGGCTATATTCTCCACCCCTGGGAGTCCTATCCACCGTCTTTGAAGGCGTGATGTGTGAAGAGACATGACATGGAGGTTAGCTGCTCAGGAACATGCCCGCCTCCCCGTGGGAACGTGAGCCTCTGCCATGTGCCTCAGTCCCCCGAGGGACTGTCCTCCCCGTGCTCCCCAGATGCAGCCTTAGGAAACAGCCCCCACGCTCTCCCGACTTGCAGCAAGTACCAGGCCCTTCCTCACTATTCACCTCCTGGGTGCACCACCAGCTTTGCACTCGCCAAGGTGTGAAGCCGCGGTGTTCAGTTACCCTCTGACTTGGGCGCCCCCCTCCATGGCATTAAAGCTCAAACTAGTGTGTTTCTCAACAACTTACTCAGAAAATATATTTTGAGGACTATCAGTACTGTATACTCTCAGATCTCTTGACCTCAAATCCAATCTGCACTTCATACTAATCCACATCTGATTTTGTGGTGATGTTGTTAGGTGCCGTTGAGTCAGGTCCGACTAATAGCAGCCCTATGTATGACAGAATGAAATACTCCTCGACACTGTGCCATGCCCGGCACTATGTCAGTGTTTCTCTGCTATTCACAGGGTTTCAATGGCTGATTGTTTCAGGAGTGGGCTGCCAGGTCCTTCTTCCATATGATGAAGTCCTGAAGATCAAACCCGGGGCCCCAGAGCATGCAGGCAGAGCAGCACTACCAACCGACCTAACCCTGATTCAAGACTATATGGTAATTATTAAGTGTTGTGAAGTACATTGGGGTCAGGTCCAACTCAGAGTGATCCTCATAGGGTTTTCAATGACTAATTGTTTCAGGATTGCTTCAGGAGGGGATTGCCACATCCTCCTCCCATTTTAGCAGTGCTGGGGATTGAAAGCATCTTATTAATTACATGAAATTTCCTTCTCTCTAATCATTAGCTATAAATGCTCCAAAGCGCTAGGGGCTACATGTGTAAGTCACTGTGGCATCACTTGGTTTCACTACTGAAATGAGAGTATGCCAAGGAACAGGCAGTACTCACCAATTTTCTGATTGAAAATCTTGTCAAAGGTTATTTCGTTTCTTTCTTCAAGATACTTCTGCATCACGCTCCGGATACTGAAAGAGAAGAGAGGCATGTTTTAAACAACACATGCAGCATTGGGAGCAATCATCCCTAGGGGGGAGAAGAGAAGGACATCTTCACTCACGGATATCGGCTATATGAGAAGACCCTCCTGCTGCCATCCAGGACTGCAGGAAACAGCTGAGTGGACTAACTGCTGCAAAGTTCTAGGCTCCAGCCATCACCCTTCCTGCAGCCCACTTAGGGACCTTGAAAACCAACCCTCAATACCATCACTATTTAAGATATGCACACATGTGAGCATGCACACACAAACACCCCACATACAGCCCCACAAGCACACAACAAATCCTGATAATTAACTGTTGAGCTTCCTTCTAAAACAAAAGCAAATGCTCCCCAGATTATGACTAATATTTTTTTAAATCACGTTTCTATATCAACCAAAAACTAATTCCAAGGAAGATTTCACTTGCAATAAAATAAGAAACATCAAATGCCTTGAAATTAAAATCTTTCAAAATATACACAAGAGATTTATTGGGAAAAGTATAAATTGTACTGAGATACACTAAAGAGGATCTAAGCAGATGCAAAGATACACCATGATTATGAACGAAAATGTTACCATTATAAAAATTCAAAGTCTACCAAATTTAACTATAAAATCAATATGATCCTCATCAATATTACCATAGGTTTTTCTATAGAACATAGAAAAAAATAAGCTTTTTCTGCAATTTATACAAAACAATGCAGGATCAAGAATAGTCAATAGCCTTGGAAGAAAGAGAGCAAAGATACTGGGGCTTATTATGAATCTAAAATAATGAAGACAGGGTAAACACACTGATCAATGAAATGGAACGGCAAACACATAACCTGAGCCACGTACCCACTGAACTTTGATACACAATAGAAGTGGCAAGACAGAAAAATGGAGAAAGAATGGATGATTCCATAACTGAGATCCTAAAGTGTTTTACTAAATGGAAGAAGTAGAAAACTAAATCTCTATCATCCTCTATGATAGTGGCTGTAAACAATAACTTAGCACTACTTTATCTTTTGAAACAAACTGATTAAGGTAGAATTTTATAGATAATTGAATGCATATCTTAGTATACTGTTAGATAAGTTTTTGACAAATGTATATGCCCTTATAACTATGATTCTAATGGTAGATATTAAAAACTTCCATTAAACCTCCCCCAAAAGGTGCCCCTTTGCAGTCCAGCTCCCCAGATGCTACAATCCAGGCAACAACTGGTCAGCTTCCTGTTAAGACACATTACATGCTCCAGTTTTAGAGTTTTACATAAAAGAAAGCATAAAATGGCTGTCTTTTGCATCTGGTTTCTTTCACTTGACATAAGTACGCTCCGTCCCTATTGCTGCATGTGTAACTATTCGGAATCTTTTCATTGCCAAGTGGTACGCCATTGTATGGGTATTCCACAATTTGTTTACCCACCCACCTGTTGATGGAGTTTTGTGTTGTTCCCATTTTGGGGTTATTATGAATACAGGTGCTTTAAGTATCTATGTACAATGCACTATAAGGGCATGTGTTTTCTTATCTCATGGATAAATACCCAAGAAGTGAAATTGTTGGTTATATAGTAAGTTAGATTTAACAGCATGGAAAAGTGCTGAACTACCTATTCCAAACTAGTTCTACTGTTTTACATTCCCATCAACAATGTATGATTTTTCCAGTGGTTAACACATTCTCGTCAACACTGAGGTGGTGTCTTCTTAAATTTCAGTCACTCTGCTAGGTATGCAGTAGTATGTTATTTTAATTTGTATTTTAATATTCATTTCCCTAGTGAATAATGACATGGAGCGTGTTTGTGCATGATTATTGGAATCTGTATATCGTCTTTTGTGAGGTGCATGGTCAAATCTTTTGCTTTTTCATTGAGTTGCTTGGTAATAAGGCTTCTTTATATAGCCTGGAGATAAATGCTGTGTCAGATTTAGGTGATGGGATTTAGCTAAATTGGTAGAGCACCACTCTGCAGTCTCTGAGGTCCCAGGTTCGATTCCCAGCACTGCAAAAACAGAAGTATGTGGCAATCCACTCCCAAGGCAATTCTGAAACAATCAGCCATTGAAAACCCTATGAGGGTCTCTATGAGTTGACACTTCTTGAGGGCAGCTAACAACAATGTTTCTTTCAGTTAGCACCTTAATTCTTCATTTTCTTCATTGAGTCCTTTTGAGAACACAAGTTTTTAGCTGATGAGTTCCAACTTATTATTTTTTGATGGGCAATCTATACTAATAAATCTTTCACCCCCCAAGGTCATGAAGATTTTAATCTATATTTTCCTTTAAAGGGTCTAAAATTTTTTTAGCTTTTGTGTTCAGGACTAACATCCATTCAGTGTTAGTTTAAGGTAAGAATCAAAGTTCATGTTTTCCTTTTAATCCCTAACTGTTGGGGATCACTTGCTGAAAAACCTATCCTTTCTCCCTGAATCATCTCAGTGACTTTGTTGATTCATACTAAACATGTGTAGGTCTACCTTTGGACTGTTGTGCTGCCCTGACCCATAGGACTCCATACATAAATACCATATTGTCTTAATTGCTCATTTTTTAACTTTAGAAGTTGGATCAATGAATTGAAATAGTTCTCAGATAACCACTTAAAGTTATCAAATTCCCTCTAGGCACTGATTTAACTACAACTCACAGACACCGATGCATTCCATTTTCAGTTTCTAATTATTTTCTAATTTCCCTTGAGATTTGTTCCTTGACCTGTAAGTTATTTAATATTGTGTAGCTTCATTTCCAAGTGCTTGGGGATTTCCAGTTACGTTTCAGTTACTGGATTTTACTTTAGTGGCCAGAGAGCATACAGTGAATGATTCAGTTCTTTTTAGACTTGCTGGCATTTGTTTTACTGCCTGGAACGCAATCAATCTTGAATATCTTATGGACATTTGAACAGAAATGTGTATGCTGATGTGGGATGGACTAATCTACGAATGTACACAGGCTCAAGTTAGTTAACGGTGTTGCACAGATTTTCTATTTTCTTATTGATTTCTTGTCTGTGTTTTCCCATAAATTACAGAGCGGCAGGTTCCAAAATTTCAGATGATCATTGTCAATCTTTCTCCTTTCTGCTCAGCCCGTGAGGCTTCTTGTGCTGCTTCCCTAAGTGCATGAACATTCGAGATTGCTGGGCCACCTTCATGAGATGACCCCACAATCTTTTGTTGTTGTTGTTGTTGTTAGGTGCCGTCGAGTCGGTATCCGACTCATAGCGACCCTCATAGGGTTTTCAATGGCTGAGTGCTTCGGGATTGCCCTGGAAGTGGATTGCCAGGCCCTTCTCCCATTTTTGCGGTGCTGGGAATTGAACTCGGGACCTCAGAGACTGCAGCGCAGCGCTCTACCAACTGAGCTAAATCCCAGCCCCCACAATCTTTAGGAGGTATCTTTTTCAAGGCCTGTTTTTAATCTTTGTTCAACCTATTTCATCAGACATTACCTGTAAGTATCTGTTTTCTCCTGAAAGTAAGTTTCTGGCTCGCAGCATATAGTTGGGCCCTGCTTCCCTTTTCTATCTGACAATCTGTCATTTAATTGAGGTGTTGGAACAATCTGCATTTAACATAATTATACATATGGTTAAGTCAGGTGTAATCCATTCTCCTGCTATTGGTTTTGTATGTTCCCATCAGCTCTTTTTCTTCACAGTTTTCTTGACTTATAAGTTACCTAGCACATATTTTAAGTATACATTTCAGTGACTTTTAATAAATATGCAACTATTAGCCCAGTCCACTTTTGTTGTTGTTGTTATGTGCCATCGAGTCGAGTCCAACTCATAGCAACCCTATGTACATCAGATCCAAACACTTGCCAATTCTGTGCCAAGCACATGATCTTATTTATGCTTAAGCCCATTTTTGCAGACACTGTGTCAATCCATTTGGTGGAAGGTTTTCCTCTTTTGTGTTGACCTGCCACTCTCCCAAACATAATGTCTTTCTCTAGGGATTGATCTCTCCTGACTACATGTCCGAAATATGTAAGAGGCAGTCTGGCCATTCTTGCTTCCAAGGAGCACTCTGGTTGCACTTCTTCTACAAGAGATTTGTTGGTTCTTTTGGCAGCCCATGGTATATTCAATAGACATCTCTAGCACCATAGTTCAAAAGCATCAATTCTTTTCCTGTCTCCCTTGTTCAATGTCCAGCTTTCACAACCATATGATGTGACTTAAAATACCATGGCATGAGTCAGATGCACATTCGTCTTCAATGTGACATCTTTGCTTTTCAATACTCTAAACAGATCTTTTGCCACAGCTTTTCCTAGAGCAATGCATCTTTTGATTTCTTGACTGCTGCTTCCACGGGTGTTGATTATAGAGCCAAGCAAAGCAAAATCTTGGACAACCTCAATCTTTTCTCCATTTACTGTGAAATTGCATACTGACCTAGTCAGTAAGGATTTTTGTTTTGTTGATGTTTAGTCACAACCCATATTGAAGGCGATGATCTTTGATCTTCATCAGTAAATGTTTTAAACCCTCATGACTTTCAGCAAGCAGAGTTGTGTCATCTGCATAACACAGGTTGGTCTTCCTCCAATCCTGATCCCACATTCTTCCTCATAAAGTCCACCTTCTCAGATTATTTGCTCAGTGTATAAATTGAAGATATAGGGTGAAAGTATACAGCCCTGATGCACACCTTTCTCAACTTTAAACCAGGCAGTTTTCCTTGTTCTATTTGAACAACTGCCTCCTGGTTCACATACAGATTTCTCATGAGTACAATTAGGTGCTCTGGTATTCCCATTTTCCGAAGTGTTATCCATAACTTATTATGATCCACACAGTGAAATGCCTTTGCATAGTCAATAAAACATAGACATCTTTCTGATATTCTCTACTTTTGGCTAATATCCACCTGACATTAATAATGATGTCCCTGGTTCCCCGCCCTCTTCTGAATCCCCCTTGATTTTCTGGTAATTCCCTGTCCATATACTGCTGCAGTCACTTTTGAATGATCTTTAGTAAAATTTTGCTTGTGTGTGATATTAATGATATTGTCCGATAGTTTGCACATTCAGTTGGATCACCTTTTTTGGGAATAGGCACAAATATGGATCTCTTTCAGTCAGTTGTCCAAGTAGCTCTTTTCCAAATCTGTTGGCATAAACATGTTAACACCTCCAGTGCTGCATCTGTTTGTTGAAACATCTCTATTAGTATTCTATCAATTCCTGGAGCCTTGTGTTTCGCCAGTTCTTTCAAGGCAGCTTCCACTTTGCCCTTCAATATCATTGGTTCCTCTTCATATGCAACCTCTTGGAATGGTTGGTCATCTACCAATTCTGTCAGTTTGCCGCACTGTGGGGGTTTGTGTGTTACGGTGAGGCTGAAAGCTATGCCACTGGTATCCTAGATACCAGCAGGGTCATCCATGGTGGACAGGTTTCAGCTGAGACAGACTAGGGAGGAGGCACCGGCAAACCACTCCCGAAACAACTAGCCATTGAAAACCCTATGAATAGCAAAGAAACACTCTCAGTCCACTTTTAAAGCACTTCTACTGTGCCAAGATGTTCCCTTGTGCCCACTGCTCCTGCCAGTGAGTAACCATTTTATCTTCATACTTTTGCCTTTTCTTGAGATTTCATATAAATGGAATCATACAGAACGTAGCCTTTTATGCCTGGCTGCTATCACACGGCATAATCTTTGAGAGGTGCATCCACTCTTTTGGGTTGCTGAGGAGAGCACCATAGTGTAGGTATATCCCACCACTTACACTTTCACTACTCAGTGGGCATTTGGATTGTTTCTCATATGGACATAATGTGAATAAGACTGCTATGAACATCCAGACCTATAAGTCTTTGGGCATACATAGTAAGCTGGCTAGATCATCTGATAAATACTTGTTTTAACTTTTTTAAGAAAGTGACAGATCATTTTCCAATGTGGAGGTTCCATTTCACACTCCCATCGGCACTACAGGAGACTTCTTATTTCTCCATATTCTTGAAAATACTTGATATTCTCTGACGTTGTTATTCTATTCATCTTCATGGATTTGAGTAATGATGCAAGGTATCTTTTTCATGTGCTTATTTGCCATTCACATGTCTTCTTTAGTGAAATGTCTACTCATGTATTTTGCCCATTTGGAGGATTGGCATCTTATTATTAAATTGCAAGTGCTCTTCATATACTCTGGAAATACCATATGTGTGATTTTTGAAAATTTTCTCAGAGACTATAACTTGTCTTGCATTTACTTAGTGTTGTCATTAAGGGACTAAATTTCTGGAATCCTGATTAAACCCAATGTATGAATATTTTTCTTTTATGTACTATGCTTCTGGTGTCTTGTCTCCAAGAAATATGTGCGTAGTCTGAGACCACGAAGATTTTCTCTTAAGTTTCTTTCTAGAGGTGTTAAATAGATTTAGCTTTTAAACACAGGTATATGCTGCAGTTTTAGTTATTTTGGGCTGTGGGGGAACATAAGCACCTAAGTTTCATTTTGTTTGCTTTGGTCTTTGTCTTCACATGTGACTATTTAATTATTCTAGCACCATTTGTTGAAATGGTTATCCTTTTCCTATTGAGTTCCTCTGGCATTTTTTCAACAATCAACTGACTATATACATAGGGTTTACTTCTGAACTCTATATTCTGTCTTGTTGATCTTTATTTCTATTTCCTAAGCCAATGTGGGGCTGGGATTTAGCTAAATTGGTAGAACGCCACTCTGCAGTCTCTGAGGTTCCAAGTTCGATTCCCAGCACCGCAAAAATGGGAGAAAGATGTGGAATCCACTCCTGAGGCAATCCTGAAATAATCAGCCATTGAAAATCCTATATGGGTCTCTATGAGTCAGACATGACTTGACAGCTCCTAATAACAACAGGCCAATGTGGCTCTATGTGGATGACTATACCTCTTAAATAAGTTTGAAATCAAGTAGAAGAGAAAAGAATGGAAGGTCAAGGGTGGAAAAGGAAAGAAACTCATATGTTAGGGAAAACTATTATCAATATCCTTATCTCACTGTTGAGCAATGGGTCCCTAAGTTTTTATTGTATTATTGAACTAAATGAACAATTCAATGACTGTAATTACATAAATGAATGATGAAAGAGTGCCCAGAATCAAATGCTATACTTAACCAAATTCTGTGTCTATAAAATCCAGCCCTTGAACCAAAGTAAGCACTAAGCAAATTGAGTCTCAATAAAGAAGTAATAAACAAGTTACAAAGTTAAAAAGTTAGGCTGAAGACAACATTATCACTAATTATAACAATGTATCAGCTGAACTGTTTTCTTGCTTTTGCATTTAATTATATTTAAGTCACCCATAATATTCTTCTATCTCAAAGTTCTGAGGGAATAAGTCAAATATTTAAATTTTTTTCTTTGAAATTGCTATTGGTAAATTTTAAATATGTTGTCAAATGTCTCCTTAATTGAGGCAGTCTGTTTTACTCAGTTGGCCAAGTGCTGCTCCGCACTCTCTGAGGGCTTGGGATTCGATCCTCAGCACTGTAAACACAGGAGAAGGATGTGGCAGCCCACTCCCAAAGGAATCTTTAAACAATCAACCACTGAACACCCAATGAGGGCCACTATAAGTTGGACCTGACTTGACGGCATCTAACAATAACAACATGCTCAACTGAGTCTAAACTATTTATAGATCATCTTACTTCCTCACAAGACTGATGATCTTCCCTTATTTTCAATGAATTAAACACTTCCTTTGTTTCCTAATATTTCATATGAGTGGCTTTTCACCTACCCTATCATTTTTTTCTCATGAACTCTCCAAAAAATGTTCCAGAAATATTCTAGACTCTTCTGGCAATCAAATTTTGTAACTTACTACCTATTCCATTCTGAGGTTCAAGTGTTTCTTTATTTACCTCCTATATATACCTACTGCTACGCTATCAATTTTACCATCTCCCTCCTACAAAGTATGGTTAGAGTCTTAGGTGTATACTGTACTTTTACTTAAGAATCTTTCCTGAAGTAGAATTATTTTTTACTTAAAAGGTCTTACGCCTTCTCTAAGCCTGCAACCGTAGACCTGTGGCATCTGATCCCATCAGATCTTGGAAGCTAAGCAGGGTCAGGCCTGGTTAGTACCTGGATGGGAGACCACCTGGGAACACCAGAAGCTGTAGGCTTGGGAGAAGGACCTGGCAACCCATTCCCAAAAATCAACCCACCATTGAAAACCCTATGAACAGCAGAGAAGCACTGACAATAGTGTTTCACCTGTTGTACACAGGATCACTAGGAGTCAGATACTGACTCTATGGCACCTAACAACAACATGTCCTCTCTAACCAAGAGAAAAATCAATTCTATGCTTATGTCTTTATTTTTTCTATAACTCTTGACTAGTATTGTTGTCGGACAGTGTTGGGGAGCACATCTGTGTGCTGGGAGTGTGGGGCTCTCAGAGAGGACATGGAAGGCCTGTGCCTGCCCTAGCACCTCGTATATGCACTTCTTTCATTTTCCTATGTCTGCCTTATGTCTTTCATGATAAAACTAATCTGCACTGTTGTCCTGAGTCCTGTGAGTCAGTCCAGTGAAATGTCAAGCCTGAGAGGATGGTCGGGGGGACCCCGAATTGGTAGTCAGCCAGCCAGAAGGGTGGGAGGCTGGGAACGCTGTTTGTAACTGAGGTCAAAAGTGCGGTGTTCTTCTGGGAGTGGGGAGTCTGTGTTAACTAGGTGCAGCGTCTGAGTGCGAGGGCACTCCTGGGCCCCCCGTTGGTGTCAGAGAAGTGAGAACGGCTGAGGGAAGAAGACACAGGATGTTTGCCCATGATCGCCTGTCCGTGACGTTCTCACAGGTGCAGACAGAGCTTACCAAAGGGCGCAGCTTGTGTGCGTGATTCAACATGCATGTGGTATACCTCAATAAAGTGATTGGTTTTGTTTTCCTTTTTTAAAAAATTATACCACAGGGATGCAATCAGCAAAATCTCAGGGACTCAGGAGGCAGAGGCAGGAAGATAGAGAGTTCAAGGCCAGAGGCAGCCTGTGTGACTTAGCAAGACCCTGACTCAAAAATTAGAAAATGGGTTACGGGTACGGTAGAGTACTTGCAAGTTATGTGTGAGGCCCTGGGTTCTAACCCCAAGTCAAAAAAATAAAAAGAAAAAAGAAAATAAATAAAATAAAATAAACAACTATAAACACTAAGCAAATGACCTGATTTCTTTAACAAAATTTCAAGAAGGAATAATGATGGTGGTGGAACTTTCAGGTTAAAAATGACTTAAAAACCAATCTCAAAACTATCCTTTCACTGTACCTCTTCCATCTGTATGCTGAGCAAATAATCCAAAATGCTAGACTTTATGAAGAACACGACATCAGGATTGGAGGAAGATTCATTAACACCCTGCCTTAAGCACATGACACACCCTGCTTGCTCAAAGTGAAGAGGATGTGAAATATTTATTGATGAAGATAAAAGAACACAGTCTGCAGTATGGACTGCAGTTCCACATCAAGAAAACAAAAATCCTTACCACTGGCTCAGTGCACAACTTCATAATAAATGGAGAAAAGATTGTGGTTGTCCAAGATTTTGCTTTACTTGGTTCTACAATCCACAGTCATAGAAGCAGCAGTCATAAAATCAAAAGATGCATTGCATTGGGAAAAGCAGCTTCAAAAGACCTCTTTAAAGTATTGAAAAGTAAAGATGTCACATTGAAGACAAAGGTGTGCCTGACTCATCCCATGGTATTTTCACGTGTATCACATGCTTGTGAATGCTGGACAGGAGAATAATTGATATTCTTGAATTATGGTCTGAGAGATGAATACTGAATATACCGTGGACTTCCAAAAGACCCAACACATCTATCCTACAAGAAGTGCAACCAGAGTGCTCCTTGGAAGCAAGGGTGCCTAAACTGTGTCTTACCTATTTTGGACATGTTGTCAGAAGGGACCAGTCCCTTTAGAAGAAAATCATCTTTGGATGAGAGAGGCAGGTCAATTAAAAAAAAGGAAGACCCTCAACTAGGTGGATTGACAGAGTGGCTGTAACAATGGGCTTACACATAAAAAAGATCATGTCCATGGCATAGAATCAGGGAGTGTTTCGTTCTATTGTACATAGAGGGCGCTGAGAATTGGACCTGACTTGATGGCACCTAACGACAACAACATTGAAACTCAATTCAAATACAAAATTTTCTTTAAAAAATTTAGAGAAATAGGAGTATGTGCTGAATTTTTGATGATCTTAAGGAAGTTTTTCATCGGTGGCTTTGTGTTTGAAAAGGGCTGCCATCTCTTAGGAAAGCACGCTGAAATAGTCACCAGTAAGGTGATACATTCTGTCTAGGCAAGTTTCAGATTAACCTAAGAGGAACAAGGAGTACAGAGGAAACAAGATAGCTGAGGTACCGGTGAAAACAGGTTGGCCGTCTGCAGATAACTGATGAAGTCGGGGAAGGTCAATACCAAGTGCATACCGCTGTTCTCACCTTCTGCGCCTGTTGGACATTTTCATTACAGAAAGGTTTAAACAATCAAATTCCAGCTTCCAGAGTCCAGGATCATTACTTTTACACCCTTCTTCAACAAAATAAAGCACAGATTGATCAGTGGCCCACTGGACATGTTCTTTAAATTTAATGCCAACTGGTTGGAGATATGTCAACCCAGGCTGTCCTGGCCTACTGGGGTCCTGCTATATAAATGTACAGTAAGTAAAATAAGTATTATATCATAATTTAGGAAATGTTTTTACTACTAAAGTGGCTGAAAGACCTACCACCAGGTACCTGCTCGGTATTAGCCATGGCAAGGTAAGTCAGTGCCGCAACACCCAACTCATAGAGAAACCACAAAACTTTTGACGCAGCTAGACAACTCACATTGTTAAAAGCCTCCAGATTCCATGCGGGGTTTAATTGTCTTATTCTAGTGTCCCAAATAAAATGCATGTAACAAATATTTAAATAGTATGTACTATGTTGTTGTTGTTAGGTGCAGTGAGACAGTGTCCAACTCATAGCGACCCTACATACAACAGGTGAAACAGTATTGTTAGTGCTTCTCTGCTATTCATAGGATTTTTAATGGCTGATTTTTTTAAGAGGAGTGGGTTGCTGGATCCTTCTCCCAAGCTTATAGCACCTGGTATTCCCAGGTAGTCTCCCATCCAAGTACTGATCAGGTCCTATCCTGCTTAGCTTCCAAGATTTGATGGGATCAGATGCCACAGTGGTATGGCTGCAAGTAGTATGTACTATACTGCCTTTAAAGAAAAGAAAGAAAAGAAAAGAGAGGGGAGGGGAGGGGAGGGGAGGGGAGGGGAAGGCAGGGCATGCTCACAGTACACAGTCACTGTGCAGACCAGGCACGCTGGCAACAATGCTTTGTAAACCACGACCGGCACCCACATGAGAATTGTCACCATTCCTGACCACTAGAAAACAAAAGGCAGATTTCTCTAAGATAGATGACTCAGCAGAGCAGCACCGCTGAGATTCAGGTCCCTCAAAACGAAACTGCGTTGTTTCATGTACAGTTGGTAGGTATTTTCCACAAACTAGTCATCAACCACCCAGCATAGAGTTACATCACCCAAAGTCACAGGAAAAACTTCCCCACTAGGTTTAAAGCCCCCAGACCACACCCCATTATGCAGATGAGTGTCCACTGCTCCCGAACTTCCTCAGTTCACCAGATCTTTGGCAGAAAAGTCTGAGATCTATTTGCGTAGCACTAAACAATTCAGTGTGGAACCATACACATTCCGAAGATCACAGCCCAATTCAGCTCCTTTGTAGGAATGTAAGTTCTTTTGTGTTGCTCTTACAATGTTTTCACAATCCACATTTTGTTTTTAATGCCTTTTTCTTTGCCATATAGAACTGGATATTAAGGTAATATTAAATGTACTTGAAGTTCACTGATGCAAAAAAAAAATCCTTACATATAAAAGTCATCCTCAGACACCTTCGGAAAGATGAACAAATTTACAAGGTGATCGGTTTGTCTAATTAAAGGGATTAAAACATCATGTTCTGAACCATCCCTTGAAATTGGTTACAACAATTGTTTTAAAATCCATGAGCTTTATCCAGGCCCTCTTAAGTGAGCAGGAATGCATCAACAGCTATATTCTACGGACGTGCTGTTGCCTATGTGAATACACATCATACAAGGGAGAAGAGGCAAGGAGACAGGTGGGAGGGATGTAGCCCCTCCGTGGTTCCAAGAGTAGCTTTTCTAAAACACAAACCAAACCATGTAATTATCTCATTTAAAAGATTCCAAGGGCTTCACAATTGGCCCAGCATCCAGACTCCCTGGCACAGCAGAGGGAGCACTGCTGAAGGCCCACGCAGCCACATCTCCCAGCTGTCTTCATTTTTTTTTTTTTCAGTACTGGGGGTTGAACCCAGGGCCTCACGCTTGCATACTTTGCAAGTGCTGGACCACTGAGCTGCACGCCCAGCCCATATTTTTTACTTTTTTAAAGACAGAGTCTCACTAAGTTACGCAGACTGCCTCTGGTCTCGAATTTGCCATCCTCCTGCCTCCGCCTCCCAAGCCACTGGGATTACAGGCGTGCGACACCGTGCCCAGCTCCCAGCTGTCTTTGTCACAAGGTGGCCACACTTGATTTTTTCACTTTCCATGAAAGAAACAGGCTCTTTCACAACCCCATCATTCTGTAAATACCATTCCCTCTGGTGTCTTTGTTTGCTTGTTTATTTGTTTGTTTGATGAAAACCTACTATATGACCCAGCTGTGCCACTCCTGGGAATGAACATACCCAGAGGGAGACAAGTCATCATATCACAAGAGACACCCACATCTCCATATTTAATGCAGCACTCTTCACAATAGCAAGCATATGGAACTAACCAAGATGCCCCTCAATGGAAGGATGGATTAAAAAAAAAAATGGTGGTACATATACACAATGGAGTATTACTCAGCAATAAAAAAGAATAAAATAATGTCATTTGCAGCAAAATGGGTGGATTTGGAGAATATTGTCTTAAGTGAATGAACACAGGCTCAGAAAGAGAAATACTTTATGTTCTCACTCATAGGTGGGAGATAATCTTAGTTAAAGGAAGAAAAACCTATACATAAGTAGATATATGAAAATGCACAATTAAACTTAGCAAAGAAGGGAAAATATAAAGAGTAGAGAGAAGGAGGGAGGGGACTAGCAAAGGGAAGTGAAGGTTGTGGAAGGTGGAAAGAGAAGGAGAAAATGTAGAGGGACAAAGAGGGAGAGGATAATCTCAATGTAAACGGTGCAACTTCATGAGTACGTTGGAAAAATAGGGAAATATAACCCAAACATGCATTTGAGTTTCACTACGTATTAGTCAAAAGGCTCCATAAACTTTGTAAGTTGATGAAAGTGTAACCAACAGTGTAGTAGTTGCATAATTAAAAAAGCAAATGTTGTATTACTCTGTACCCCACCAACATTTATCAATAAAGGGAAAAAAAGAAAAAGAAAACCTCCTATTCCTCCTCCAAGATCCAGTTCTGAAGACATCAATCCCATGAAGCCGTCCCCAGCTCCTCAGAGGTGACTCCCTGGCTTCTGTCCACTGCCTGCTGTGTGCCACCAACCTACAGTCCACCTAACATACTGTGATCAGTGATGTCTCTGTGTCCCTCACCACACTTGTACGCTCGTGACAGACAATAGCACTGAACTGGTACCGGATCCCTACCTTCCGAATCCCTACCAAAGGACACACTTGATGTATTAACGTGAATGTCTATAAGGGAACAAGTGAAAAGGTACCGCTTTTCTAAACCAATTCCACAAAATGATACAGCATAAGAAAATCAGTGTCGGTAAATATTTGCTACAGATGGGCTACCACTCTGGACATGCTCTGGCTATAAGAATACAGAATGATGGCCGAGTGCCATGGTGCATGCCCGGGATCTCAATGACTCGGAGGCTGAGGCAGGAAGATCACAAGTTCAGGCCCAGAGGCAGCCTGTGCAACTTCATGAGACCCTATCTTAAAATAAAAAGTAAAAACAGGGGCCTGGAGTTCAGCTTAGTGGTAGAGCACTTGCCTAGCACGTGTGAGGCCCTGGGTTCAATCCCCCAGTACTGCAAAATAACAACAGGAAAAAAATACAGAAAGCTGGATAAGAACAACCCATTAACACTAAATTTGTCCCAAGAAAAGAATGACTCCTAAGGTACGTGTATATAGAGAGAGAATGGGGAGGCTTTAGAAAATGTGATAGTCTACAAAATTGACATTCACGTTTAACCTTTGCTATTCTATATTCCACACTCTCGCAGTGCGTGTGATAGTCCATGATTTCATTGATGTCAGTGGAGTGTGCCTTGTCTAAAATCCAGTTTTCTTTATCTCTACAGTTTGCACTAAGGGAGCCCAAATAAATGAGGAAACAGCCAACAGCAGTGTTTTCATTCTTATGCAACTCTCATACAGGACATGAGGCCTTGTGATAAATACAAGCAAAAGCCTGGCAGCCCCTCCCGAGGCTTGGCCTCTAGCCCATGGCTAGCTTCTGTATGTGTGGGTGGATCATCTCGTGTGTACATAATTATCTCTACGAGATCTCTTGAAGTCTGTTCAGATTTAGAGTTGGTCACTGGGAACTGATCACAAATTCAGTTTTAATTGACAGATGCTAATGGTACCCGATTAGTATGGTCTGAATATAAAATGACCCTTAAGGCTCCTGTTTGGATGCTTGGTCCCTAGCTGGCGGTGCTGTTTGGGGAGGCTGTGGAACTTTGGGAGGCAGGGCCTACCTGGTAGAAAGAGGCCACTGGGGACAGGCCTTGAAAGTTACCCGGGGCCTGGATCCAATCAGGCCCTCTCTGCTCCTGTCCAGCATGGTGTGAAGAGCTGTCCTGCCACCACCTCCTGGGCCATGCCTTCCACACCAGTACGGACTGATGAAACCACGAGCGAAAACGAGCCTTTCTCTCCTCAAGTTGTCTTTGCCAGCTATCTTGGTCACAGTGATGCAAAAGTTAATGAATATACCATTATACCCTTCCGCCGGTCAGTGACAGAAACCATTCCCCTGTGACAGATCAGGGGACCTGGCTCTCCCTGGGGCACTTGAGCAGAGGTGGAGCACTAGCAAGCACCATTAAATGCTGCTCAGAATGTTGACTTTTGCACTAAGGTTCTGTTAAGTTTTGATTGTAAACCCTATTTAATTAGTTTGTTTGTTTGTTTGTTGCATTTGGAGCTGACCATTAGACCCTGGGAATTGTAGTTAACGGACCTTACTTGGGGCCTGGGGTTTAGCTAAGTTGGTAGAGCACCACTCTGCAGTTTCTGAGGTCCTGGGTTCAATTCCCAGCACCACAAAAATGGGAGAAGGATGTGGTAATCCACTCCTGAGGCAATCCTGAAACAGTCAGCCATTGAAAACCCTGTTAGGGTTGCTATGAGTCGGACACAACTCGACAGCACCTAACAACAACAACAACAACAGACCTTACCTACCCTTATGCCTGGCAGCCGTGAGTGGGAAACTGTCAGCCAAGCCACCAGCCTGACGGCCCCCACAGCAGCTCCACTATTTTAAACACTTGGCGACTGCTCTGAGGACACTCCAGTGGCTGCAAGGGACCACAGTGACCACAGCTGCTGCTGAAGCCATGACACTTGCTTCAGGAGGCCTTGCCCTAGCCACAGCCACTCCAGACAACCTGCACCAGCCTTGGAAGCCCTCATGCCAAGCAGGACAAACCCTGGTGGACTCTAGGTGACCCTGCTCGCCCTGCAGCTACTCAGGATGGGAGGGAGAGCACCGCCCCAGTGACGTGGCAAAAAGATGGGAAGCTTCCATTTGGTTCTTAAGTAAGGGTTGTGATTGGTCTTGGTGAAACAGGAAGCTGTGCTATGATTGGTCCAAATTACAAACCTGCATTTCCATGCCACACCCATGTTTCAACCCCTCTGGCTATATCTTCAGGCTGTTTCCCAGGCTTTTAGGGTTAGTTTGGGAGGTTTCTCTCCAGTGTTGCAACAGTAGGCCCTGAAAAAGACTTCTCCCACTGACTTTGGCCGACTTGTGCTCTGCGTCGGGGTAAAGCATATGCTGAGCCGGTTGCACAAAAAGCAGACAGACACTTGCAGCTTCTAGCAGCAATAGGTGAAGGGATCTAGAGAATGACTGAGCACAGAATATACAAGAAAGAAGACATACATACTGAGAAGGCAAGAGAGGGTGCAGGGGAGACTGTGAAGAGCCAAAATCAGGAGCTGAGACAATAAGGACTATGACCCCAGGTACTAGGAGAGTTGGAGATGGCCAGCACATGCTTAGCACCATAAGCCTCTGGCTCTCGGGGGCTAGAGCTGAAAACCTCTAGGAATCAGGGCTGTCAGTGTTAAGGGAGCTTCATTTTGCCTGTCCTCAGTTTCTATCTACCTATAGTCATACCACTGTGGCATCCAATCCCATCAGATCTCAGAAGCTAAGCAGGGACCTGGCTAGTACTTGGATGGGAGACCACCTGGGAACACCAGGTGCTGTAGGCTTAGAAGACGGACCCAGAAACCCACTCCCAAAAATCAATGTGCCTTTGAAAACCCTATGAACAGCAGAGAAGCACTGACAATAGTGTTTCGCCTGTTGTACGTAGGGTCACTATGAGTCAGACACCTAACAACAATAACAACCATTCCTATCCTCTGATTGGTAACATCACATTGAGAATTAGCAGAGCACAGGGCCGACCAGGCCAATACCACCCGTCTCAACCTCTCTTAAGGGAGATCACTTGACCTAGTCCTCATGAATAGAATTTGAGAAGTGGTATATGCTACTTCCACATCTCTTCCCTAAAAGGAAATTGCCTGGCCTCGGCCTCCTCCCTTGCCCCTTTCTCCCAACTAAGAAGCAGCCATAGCTAAAGTGTGGGCCTCGGCCCCAGGGGAAGCCCAGAGTGAGGACATCAGTGTTATGCTGCTACAGGCCCCGAGGTGGAGGTGGGCTGTGCCCTGGAGAGTTGACTCCCTCCCTTATCAGTTCAGAGTAACGCCACCCCGCTGCTTCCCATCTCAGCTGCACCCTGGGATAACCAGGAAGACATCTCAAAACGCTGGGGCCCAGCCCTCTGCACAGTGATCCTGATGGAATCCAACTGTTCTGTGGCCTAGATGCTGAGTCTTTGTTATAACAGCTTAGGCAGCACCTACACTAACAACTGGCCTTTGAGTAAAATCTCAAGGGGCCCCAAGTTTCCCTTTACCCAAGTTTCTCAAATCACTGTGGCCTAGAAAGGAAACGCAAGACCAGAAAGACCAGGTTTCAACCTTGACCTAGTATAGGTGTCCAGAGCTTTCTGAGTCATTTGTCAAAACAAATGAGTCTTCCAGAACACATTCCCACATATTTCATTAATCACTAATCGATCATCAATTTTCCCCAGCTAGTATTTTTCTCACATAAGTTACCCCAGCAAAGTTCAGAGAAAACTATTTTTTGTGGCTTAAAAAAGCTGTAATTCCCACAGGCATGGTAGCTCACACCTGTCATCCCAGTGACTCAGGAGGTGGAGGCAGTAGGCTCTCAAGTTTGAGGCCACAGGCAGCCAGCATAACCTAGCAAGACCTTAACTCAACAACAAAAAAAAAAAAAAAAAAAAAAAAAAATTTTTTAAATGGCCTGCGGGTGCAGCCCAGTGGCAGAGCACTTGCAAAGTCTATGCAAGGCCGTGGCTTCAAAACCCAAGCACTGCAAAAAAAATAAAAATATAAAGAAAAAGAAATAAAATGCTGTAATGCCAAATCTATCCAAGTTTGCAGTTGAAATAATGTTATAACTTACAAAATATTGTTGCACATTCAAATGAATCCAAGAAGTCCTGATCTCATACCATTTGAGGAATAGAATCCCTTGAGAATCCAATATATCAGATATTGGCTATATCTAAAATAGGATGTTAAATATATTATGTTATTAAATATAATATTATAATATAATATAAATAACATGTTATTAAATATATTGTTGTCAGGTACCATTGAGTCTCTATATATATGTGTATATATATATATATATATATGTATATATATATATATACATATACATATACATATATATATGTATGTATATAGTATATATATATTCCCTAGGGTATATTTAGGGTATATATATACCATATATATATTCCTATTTTAGATAGATAGGCAGGTAGATTTAGATATATATATATATATAGTCTTTGGGGAGGAAAAGGCAAAGGCAGTTCATTCACCTGACATTCATTCATTCAGAAGATATGTTTTGCATCCCCACTGTGAGCTGGGCATTGGGCGTGACACACCCTGCCTCACAGGAAGTTATGTCTAGAACCAGTGGCATGGAGTAAACAGGCAGTGCCAATACCCTGTGGCATGCACACTTTAGCAGGGGCAGTTGTGGGGTGCTACGGAGCCCCAGCACACTGTGGCTCAAGGACAAGAGCTGAGGGGAGCTTGGGGAGATGAAGAGACAAGAAGCAAGAGGAACGGGAGTAAAGGGCCTCACAAGCCAGGTGATCCTGCATCAAATAATGGGACAAAGGGTAGCACCAATTAAAAACCAAATAGAAAATTATGAAATGAGTAGAAAAACATCAGACCACAGCTTCCACCTTTGGGCTTATCTTTGCAACTATGGGAAAAGAAATCCTAAATTACCACTCATAACATTAGTGTCAATTTTTGTGGCTTTTTTAAAGAAAAGAGTTCCCAGTGACTGACAGATGAGATTGCAGCCACTAAAACACTAATTTGTTTGACAGAAATTGCCACACTCCCTGGACTCCTGGGCATAGTTCAGGTCTCCTGTGCCCTCTCTTCCCTAGGCTTATGAGAGCCAGGCTGCAATTTTAGTAAATGAACATTGTCTAGGAAGAAAGTTATGAATCACAACATCCTCCATGAGAGATCACCCCAGTTAATTTTTTTTTCTATCACAGGTTGAGCATCCCTAATCCAAATATCCAACATCTGGAATACTCCAAAATCTGAAACTTTCTGAACACTGAGAGGATGGAGAGGTGGAAAACTCCACTCCTGATTGCCAAAATGCAGGTACACTAAGAATTCTAAATGAAAGTACCTCTGGGCTCTATGTGTATAAGGAATTAAGGGGTTATTAGGTATTAATGAATGGGTATAAGGTATTAATGAACCTCAGATTTAGGCTTGGATCCCATCTCTAAGATATCTCATTATGTTCTTGCAAATATTCAAAATCTGGAAAAAAAAAATCCCAAATCCAAAACACTTCTAGTCCCAAGCATTTCAGGTAGGGGACACTCGACCTGTACTTATCTTTTAATTTAGTCTATGGTAACTTGTGTCACATAAGAAGTTTTGATTTGTGCCTTCATGTCCATTAGTCTCCTCCTTTACAGTGTATAGGCTTAGATTTTGTTAGGAAAGACCAAATTACATTGTGATACAAGACTCTGAAACTTGCCCTTGAATGTTGAGCAGTTAAAGTAAAAGGAGGACATGATGAAATTGAGGAACTGAACAGAAGATTTCAAAGGGCAGCTTGAGAAGACACAATCAAATATTACAATGACATGTTCAAAGAGCCAGACATAGAAAACCACAAGGGAAGAACACATTCCATTTCTATCTAGCTTAAGGAATTGGAGAAAAATTTCTAGCTTCAAGCAGCAATAGTGAAGAATTCTAGAGGGAAAATATTAAATAACACAGGGAACACCAAAAGAAGATAGAAGGAATACAGAGTCATTATACAAAAAAAAAGAATTGGTGGATGGACAACCATTTCAAGAGGATGCACAGGATCAGGAACCAATCATACTAAAAGACCACATGGAAGCTACCTTGAAGAAACTGGGGAAACACAAGGCTCCAAGAATTGATGGAATAACAATAGAGATGTTTCAACAAACAAATGCAGCACTGGAAGTGCTCACTTGTTCATGCCAAGAGATTTGGAGAACAGCTACCTGGACGACTGACTGGAAGAGCTTCATATATGTGCCTATTCCCAAGAAAGGGGATCCAACTGAATGTAGAAATTTTCAAGTGATATCATTAACATCACACACAAGCAAAATTTTGCTAAGGATCATTCAAAAGCAACTGCAACAGTATATAGACAAGGAACTGCCAAAAAATCAAGTCAGATTCAGAAGAGGGTGTGGAACCAGGGACATCATTATTGATGTCAGATGGATATTAGCCAAAAGCAGAGAATACCAGAAAGATGTCTGTTTTACCAACTATGCAAGCATATTTGGCTGTGTTGATCACAATGAATTATAGATAACATTGTGAAGAATGGGAATACCAGAGCACTTAATTGTACTCATGAGGAATCTGTACATGGACCAGGAGGCAGTTGTTCGAACAGAACAAGGAAACACTGCCTGGTTTAAAGTCAAAAATGGTGTGTGTCAGGGCTGTATCCTTTCACCACACTTCTTCCATCTCTATGCTGAGCAAATAATCTAAGAAGCTGGACTGTAGGAAGAAGAACGTGGCATCGTGATAGGAAGAAGACTCATTAACAACCTGCGTTATTCAGATGACACAACTCTGCTTGCTAAAAGTGAAGAGGATTTGAAACACTCACTGGTGAAGATCAAAGAACACAGCCTTCAGCATGGATTGTGCCTCAAAATCAACAAAACAAAAATCCTTACAACTGAGTCAGTGTGCAACTTCATGATAAATGGAGAAAAGATTGAGGTTTTCCAAGATTTTGCTTTATTTGGTTCTACAATCAACACTCATGGATGCAACAATCAAGAAATCAAAAGATGCATTGCACTGGGAAAAGCTTTTGCAAAAGACCTTATTGGAGTGTTGAAAAGTCAAGATGTCACATTGAAGATGAGGGTGCACTCATGCCATGGTATTTTCAGTTGCGTCGTGGTTGTGAAAGCCAGACACTGAATAAGGGAGACAGGAGAATTGATGCTTTTGAATTATGGTGCTAGAGATGAATATTGAATATACCATGGACTGCCAAAACAATCAACAGATCCATCCTAGAAGAAATGCAACCAGAGTGCTCCTTGGAAGCAAGGATGGCTAGAGTGCCTCTTACATATATTGGACATGTCAAGAGGGACCAAAACTTGGAAAGGGACATCATATTTAGGAGAATGGTGGGTCAATGAAAAAAAGGAAGACCCTCAACTAGATGGATTCACAGAGTGGCTGCAACAATGGGCTTAAACATAAAAAAGATCATGTGCCTGGCAGAGAATCAGGAGTGCTTCCTTCTGTTGTATGTAGGGTCACTGTGAGTCGGACCTGACTCCATAGCACCTAACAACAATAATCCATTAATCCCCTCCTGTACAGTTTGTACATTTAGAATTTGTTAGGAAAGCCCTCTGCACCCCAGAACAACAGGAACATATTCCTTCATATGTTTGTATTGTTAATATTCTTATAATTGCTTCATTAAACTCTCTGGGATTTATTTTGGTGTACAATATGGAAGGATTACAACTTTACCTGATAGACGACTATCACATACTATACTTCCCCTCGATTCAAAGTGCTTTACTCATCAACTGAATTCATATACATATGCACATCTGATATACATGAAAATATACAGGGTTTTTTTATTGTGGTGCTGGGGATCAAACTCAAGATCTTCCATAGGCAAGGTAAGCACTTTACCACTGAAATATAGCCCCAAGCCTTATGTATACTTTCAATTGCTACAGCAGCAATTTACATTTGGAAGAACAGATCTCCATTTGTTTCTATTTCAAAATTCTATTAGTTATTTTGGGGCTGGGATTTAGCTTGGTTGGTAGAGAGCTGCTCCATACTCTCTGAGGTCCCAGGTTCAATTCCCAACACCACAAAAATGGGAAAAGGATGTGGCAATCCACTCCTGAGGCAATCCTAAAACAATCAGCCACTGAAAACCCTATGAGGGTCACTATGAGTCGGACACGACTTGACAGCACCTAACAACAATTGGTTATTTTGTGCCCATTTTCCTTCTAGATCAGTAAAAATCAATCTGTCACTTTCTTTAGAATTCTCATTTTATTTTTATTTATTTACTTATTTTTAGTGGTGGTGCTGAGGGTCAAACGCAGGGCCTTGTTCATGCTAGGCAAGCGCCCTACCACTGAGCTGCAACCCCGGCCTATGGATTTTGACCTGGAATTTACAGACTGATTTGAGGATTACTGACATCTGCAAAATATTGAGCCTTCCTATCAAGTAATAGTTTGCAAGCTCTCCATTTATTCTGATGTGCACTTCTCTTAATAAAGTTCAGATTTTCTCCATACTGGTCTTGGCAGCAATTACATACTAAGAACTGGTTTAGAGTCACACATTAAGAAACACTTGAAGTAATCATTCCTAAATGTTTTGATAAATGAATATTCAAGGAAGTTAAAAATAGAAACCGTTAAAGTGATTTTAATGAGAGAGGCTTCCATTGCCAAGCTTGGTTAGGTGTCGACAGTGTGCTTAGACGAGGGCTCATCTGGAGCATCCGGGCTGTGACCTAACACACATTCCTGATCCTAATAAAGGTCAGCAAACTCTTCTGTACACGAGTAGTAAATGGACAGGGTTTCCCTAAGATCTTACTCCACACAATGCTTTCTCCTTTCGACTGCCTTCTTAGTATCTTTTCTTCCAGTCAGGTCCACACCCACTGGATTGGTCAGGACTGCAGCTTGCAAACCAACTTGTTCAAACTCTGTGCGCATCTCTGCAATCAGCGTCGTTCAGCCTCCTTCTGAGTCACCCAGAGCAGTTTCCAAGAAGCAGGTCACCCTTCCCTCGGCCTGAGCCCCTGAGGATGGAGGGTGTTTTGCATCTGTGCCTGATGCCATGGGAATTTAGGTACTGAGTACCAGCACTCTCCCACAGGACATTGGGACAACTGAGGTTCCACTGGCCATGCAAGAGCATGGCATCCTCTTCACACCCGGCCATCTACTCTGCTGGTTTTAGGAATCACCGGAAGAATTCCCAAGGTGGCTGAGGAGAGAACGGGAATCCCACAGCCTCTCGCTCAACACCTCGCTAGCGCTTGTGCAGGTTGTGCCTGCTCCTTTTCTCCACCCCTTCTTCCATCTTCTAAGGCAAAACTCAGATACCATGCCATTGTACCCTTACTACTTCAGTTTGCATTCCTAAAACTTGTGGACTTGGCAGGACGTGGTGGAGCACGCCTGTAATCCCAGTGACTCCGGAGGCAGAGGCAGGAAGATCACAAGTTCGCGACCAGAGGGAGTTTCAGTAATTTAGCGAGAGCCCGTCTCAAAAAAAAGTAAAGGGCTGGGGGGTGCAGCTCAGTGGTCCAGCACTTGCAAAGTACGTAAGCACGAGGTCCTGGGTTCAACCCCCAGTATCGCAAAAAGTAAAAAATAAAAATAAAAAATAAAAAAGTCTTGTGGACTTTTGCCTTACATGGACACCATCTCTTGGGCCCTCTCCCATGACCCTGGAAATAACTATAATTCCTAGAGATCTAATACCCAGTCACTATTCCTGTTACTTAGCTTTTGCGTGACCATGACCCAAATATGTGACAGAAATAACTTAAGGACAGACAGGTTCATTTGGCTCATGGTTTCAGAGGTGCTGACCTTAGTGGCAGGGAAAGTACAGCTGAGGAGTTCAGCTCACGGTGGCAGAAGTCTTTAACATGGGTTCTTCACATCACAGGTGGCCAAGAAGTAGAGCCTGACTGGAAGTGGGAACCCAGGTAAAACCTTCTAAAGCCAGCCCCTAGTGACCTACTAGCTCCAGCCAGGGGCCCCACCTCCCAAAGGTTCCAAAGTTTCCCAAAACATCGCCACCAGCTGGAGACCAAGCATTCAAACATGAGCTTGTGGGGACCCTTTCATATCCAAACCGCAACACAACTCAAACTTCCAGGAGTCTCTTGGAGGCGTCTTTCATGGAGTCGGTGGGTCTGAAGCAGGATCTAACCAAGAGCCACATGTGCATCGGATTGCTATTGACTGACGGACCTCTTACGTCTGCTCTCATCTAGAGGACCTCCCTGTCCCCACCACTCCCCTTTCCTCTTCATGCCTGGGATTTAAGGCAGCAGAAGTGGAAATGGGCCTGCTTTGGACCTCTCTGTTCTTCTTCATGAAGCCACTCAATTTATTCTGCTATCTCTACACCTTTATAAACTGCAAGTTAGCTCTAAGGATTTAGACATGCCCAAGTCCCCCTTTTGGGGGCAGGAATACTTACCACATGGTCTCATGACTTCACAGCCTTGAGTCATGAGGCATGTAGTTATGTCACACGGTTGTTAGATGCCACTGAGTTGGGTCTGACTCACAGCAACCCTATGTACAACAGATGAAACACTCCCTGATACTGTGCCATGCCTGGCACTACTGTCAGTGCTTCTCTGCTATTCATAGGGTTTTCAGTGGCTGATTGTTTCGGGAGTGGGCTGCCACGTCCTTCTCCAAAGACTATAGCACTTGGTATTCCCAGGCAGTCTCCCATCCAAGGACTAACCAGGCTCAACCCTACTTAGCTTCCAAGATCTGATGAGTGGATGCCACAGTGATACGACTATAGACTATCTCATGTTGGTGATATGGAAATGACTTAGAAAATTCCATTGGTGATCCTCTGGCCTCTTCAATTACAATTCCCCATCGACCTTGAGTTTAGTACTTTCACACGTGGCTAGTCTTAGCCTGAATCAATAGTTTCATCAAGAATTACAAAATTCTGGTTTCTTAAAATTCCATTTCCGACTCGACAGCACCTAACAACAACAACAACAACAACAATATTCCATTTATGTGCTGCGGTCCTTCTGGAAAGGATTTCCCCCATTGACTTGGGCTTCGGGATCACCTTGGAAGGCAGTTTTTACAGGAAAGGCAGGATAAACGATTCTTTACCTTCTTCGCTGCCATTTCTTAGAGGCAGCACTGGTTCCCAGTTTTACTTCCAGAGGTGATGGGCTCTGCTTCGCAGCGGGAAGAATCTGCTTTGTGGAAACCACGAGTATATCTACTTCACTTGGCTGCTGCAACAGCTCACCATAAAGTGAGTGGCTTAACACAACAGGCATTTACAACCTCACAGAGTGCCGGTTGGAGGTCAGCAAGGGGTGTCTCTGGGCTCAGTGTCCACTGTGCAGCACTGAAGGGACAGCCCATTCTCCTGCCCTTTCCTGATTCCCGGAGCCACCTGCACGCCCCTGTCAACACCTCCTTTCTCCATCTTTGAACCCGACGAAGGCTGGTCATTCTCGCACTGACTGCAATAGTCCCAGAGGGCCTTTCTCATCCTAAACTCTGCACATTAACCACCTACTTCCATGCCTTGCCAGGGCACGCAACATAGCCACAGGGCTTGGGATTAGGATGCAGGCATGTAAGGGGCCATTATCTTCCCCACTGCAGTGGGTTTGTATATATTCCAAGTATTCTAATCAACCAGAGTCATAATTTTTAGATGTTCCTATGGTCCTACTTGGGCTGGGATTTAGCTCAGTGGGTAGAGCGCTGCGCTGCAGTCTCTAAGGCCCCGAGTTCAATTCCCAGCACCACAAAAAATGGGAGAAGGGCCGGGCAATCCACTCCCAAGGCAATCCTGAAGCACTCAGCCATTGAAAACCCTATAAGGGTCACTATGAGTTGGATACCAACTCGACAGCACCTATCAACATGGTCCTACTTATGGGAGAAGGACCTGGAAATCCACTCCCAAATGCAATCCCAAAATAATCAGCCAATGAAAATTCTATGAGGGTTGTTATGAGTCAGACCTGACTTGATAGCACCTAACAACAACAACAGTCCTACTTGGTCCAGTGTTCCTAGGAACCAATTCTTCCAGCCTGTGAGTTTGTTAGACATGGCACCCAACCCAACTCTTGAGCAGCTCCAGTGTCTTCTGATTTAAGAGGTAACAGAAATTCCAGACTCATCTGGCCCAGGTCCTGCCATGCCCGCCATCAGGTGTAGTTGTGGGAGGACAGTTTTAAGGATAATGTGGAATGAGTGCAAGATACAATTGTTTCTCAAATTTTCAAATGGCTGAAGCTGGTAAATACAGATATTTGAAAAGGAAGAATGCATGAATTTCCAATGACTTTCCAATTCAAATCTGTATTAATCAGCTGCTGCCACTGTAGTCAAAAAACCAACTGGAACAAACTTACGGAGGAAAAGGTTTATGGGGAGCTCACAGCTAGAGGATCCGTCCATAATGGCGACAAGGCGTGGTGGAAGTGTGGGCAGCAGGGTCTGGTTCAGATGGCCTCATGGCATTGTGGGGTGCAAGGCAGAGAGAGTAACCAGAACTGTGGGTCCAAATGAAACACCTGCAAAGGTCCGCCCCTAGCCACCACTTCCACAAAGCTGAGTCCTGCCTCCTAAAGTTCTCTGACCTCCATGAACAGTGCCACCAACTGGGGACCAGACGTTCTAATGTGCACATGACCTTTGGGGGACATTTTATTTTCAAACCATGACAAAATTTAGCCTTACAGGGTTTTTCTTAACTCTTTTTCTATTCGTGTATGTTAACTGTACAAAATAATGGGATTCATGGGAACATTTTTATACAAATACACAATGAACTTTGATCATATTCACCCCCCAGCACCCACCCCTTCCCATGGGTCTCCCCTTGTTCCAAACAATTCCCCTTCTACTTGCATGTCTTCTTTTAAAATCTAGATTCTGCATATGAGAACAATGCATGCAGTACTTGTCTTCCTGAGTCGGGCTTTATTTTGCTTTTTCCTTAGCTTTTTATTTCACATTCACATATCTCTTCCTTTACAATTAAAATCTTGGTCCTTAGTACCAGCATCCATGTTTGCTTCTTCTGACTAAATGATCACAGTGACAGTAAGGCTTTTAAATGGAGCTTAATATTTCTTCTGTTTTTGTTTCTGTATTGAGGTTTTTTGTTGGTTGGTTGGTTGAATGGTTTTGGTTTTTTGAGACAGAGTTTCTCTGTGTAACCCAGGCTGTCCTGGAATTTGCTATGTAGCCTAGGCTGGCCTCAACTGAACTCACATCAATCCTCCTGCCTCAGCTTCCCAAGTCCTAGGATTATAGGTGTGCATCCCCACACTTGACTTAATATTTCTTTGTAGCTCTGTTTATTCTTAATGTTTACAGGACAGCTTGACATCATCTGGCAAGACTGAAATGCTCCTGTTTTACTTACTTCTAGGCACTCATCCTAGAGAAAGTCTCACACCCAGGACCAAAGAAACATACAAAAACATCCACTGCAGTTGTTGTTGTTGTTGTTGTTGTTGTTGTTGTTGTTGTTAGGCACTGTCAAGTCAGTATCCGACTCATAGTAACCCTACATACAACAGGCAAAACACTATTGTCAGTGCGTCTCTGCTATTCATAGGGATTTCAATGGTGGATTGATTTTTGGGAGTGATTTGCTGGGTCCATCTCCCAGCCTACAGCACCTGGTGTTCCCAGGTAGCCTCCCATCCAAGTACTAACCAGGCCCAGCCCTGCTTAGCTTCCAAAATCTGATGAGATCGGATGCCACAGAGCTATGGCTGCAGGCTCCACTGCAGGGTCACATGGGTAGGAAGGCTGACATATGAGGCAGCAAACTGAGGACCTAGAGGGACATAGACGCCATCAACCAGGAGAAGCTCAACACTCTGGCTAGAGGACGGAGGCCAGGCACAAATGGACTCCCTCAGGCCTCCCTGACAAACCCAGCTCCTTTGCAGGGTGACTCGGCAGCCTCTCAGTATAAGAATCAAAGGGTGGAACCTGTTCCATTCATTTTCTATCACAATCCCCAACGGATCATTAATGAGTGTAAAGTGTACCATAAAGACATTCTTTATGCATCTAAAGTCACAGACAAGTCTGTTCGAGTTCAGGATACCCATTTCCTACTAAATTTTAATTTTTTTAAAAAAAGGATGGGGCTTGCCTGTAATCCCAGCTACTTGGGAGGCAGAGCCTTGGAGAATCGCAACTCTGAGGCCAGAGGCAGCCTGCACAACTTAGCAAGATCTTGTCTCAAAATAAAAAATAAAAGAAAAGGGTTTAGGGTGCAGCTCCATGGTAGAGCACTTGCCTCACATGTGTGGGGCCCTGGGTTCAGCCCGTAATACTGTAAAAAAAAATAATAATCAATTAGCTTATTTATTTTAATAAGGATGAGGCTGGCAATGTAGCTCACTGTGACAGTGTTTGCCTTGCATGGGTGAGGCCCTCAGTTCAATCCCCAGCACTGCAAAATAAAATAAAGTAAGGATGCATCCAAAATTATAGAAAGATGCCTGGGATAAGAAAAATAGGAAGAACCCTTGCCGTGTAGTTTTCCTGAAGTTGTAACATCACCATCATTCTTTTTTCTTTTCTTTTTTTTTTTTTCAGTACTGGGGGTTGAACCCAGGGCCTCGTGCCTGCATGCTCTGCAAGTGCTGGACCACTGAGCTGCACGCCCAGCCCTTTTTTTTTTTTTTTTTTTTTTTGCTTTTTGAGACAGGGTCTTGCTAAGTTACACAGACTGCCTCTGGTCTCAAACTTGGTGATCCTCCTGCCTCTGCCTCCTGAGCCGCTGGGATTACAGACTTGGCGCCACCGCGCCCGGCTCAACATCGTTCTTAATAACTATCCTGTTACTTAATATGAACTCTATCACATCTTATTTTCTAGAGAATTATTCATATATTTGTTATTAAGTCAAAGTGGCCAATGGAATCATGCTACCAGAGTGCCGCTCAGCTCTCTGTGGTGGAGAACCTTTATTGAACGAAGACAATGCATTTTCAAACTGTGTCGCTGCCATTGGGAGTTGGCAATGTTCCTCCAGCCAAATCCGAGAACCTTCTCCTCTTAGAGTAAGATTAGCATGGCAGTAGACGGTCTGAAGGCCTTGATAAAAAGGCGCAATATTTGGAATCAGAGGCTTGGGTTGGCTCAGCTGTGTCCCTTGATATCAATGTAACCTTGAGCAACGAACTTCTCCTTGAACCCAAATTTCCTCTTCCTAAAATAGCAATGATGAGTATTACAGAGCCATTTCTGAGAATCTCTAAACAAGGAAAGAGTCCTGCCCACTGAGAATAAAAACTTTGCATTGACAGACAACAAGAAGGATGGCGACGTGCCAGAGGCGCCAGGGCTGGTCAGCCGTGACAGCCTTGCCAGTAGTCTCTTTAACTGTATTATCAGCTCCACCAGAGGTGTGCCCACCAATTAGATCCGGAAGAGTGAGAAGCCAGAGAGATAAGCGGTCACGAAAGCCACCTACTGCCCAGAGCTTCAAGTGTTGTACATCAGCATAGGCCACCCTAGGAGAGAAGACTTGGTCCCACCTGCTAGCACTGAAGCGTGCCATGCTGCAGCCATCTGAGCCACGATCTGTGCTTGTCACAGCCCCTGCTGATGGTCCCTTCACTCCCAGAGAGGCAAGGACAGCAAGCTCGCGCCACACAGCCTTTCGACAGCTGGGCTCGTGAGAGTCAGCGTTTTAATGTCCAGTCGCAAAGCTGACATTGTGGCTGTGGTGTGGCTTTTCCCAGACATCTTCTCAGTGTGTTATGGAGCTTTGGGGAGTGGGAGCCTCTGACTTCATGGGATTGTCAACGCGGTCTCTGACTTTAAAATGAGAAGCAGCGATCTATCAGGAGAGAATAGGTAAGGGAGGCAGGTGTGGCTGATACTGATCTCTGCAATAGCAGACAGATGCTCAGTCCAGTGATAAAATCAGGTTTTGAGTCTGAAAGTCTGGTGGCCACTCCCTGGACCACAGTTACAACTCCAGCGTCTAAGGAGGGAGCCAGTTTTTCTGCAAACAGACAATAGCATTTCCCTATAGACATGTCTGCAGTCATGTTTGTTTAATTTTTTTAAATTTCTACCTATTATAAAGGTTAATAGCCACAACTAAAAAAAAGTTAATACATACCAGTAAGAATGGCCAAGATCAATAAAACAAACAACAACAAATGCTGGCGAGGTTACGGGGAAAAGGGAATACTTTTACATTGCTGTTGGAGCTGTAAATTGGTGCAACCACTATGGAAATCAATATGGAGGTACCTCAAAAAACTAAAAATAGATCTACCATATGACCCAGCTATAACACTATTGGGAATTTACCCAAAGGGAGATGAGTCATCATACCACAGAGACACCTGCATCTCCATGTTCAATGCAGCGCTTTTCACAATAGCAAAGATATGGAATCAAC
>VMDO01019931.1:0-38614 GCA_007922755.1 Pedetes capensis
AGGTGAATCTTCATAGCAAAATACTAAACATGAGTCCACAAAATACAAAGACACAATACAAATATTTTAAAATCTAAAATTATCCTGATTATCAAAGAAGCTGAAATTTGGAAATATAACTCAGCATAACTTCTATAACAAAACATGACAAGAGTATAACAAGAAAAGGATATTATGGTCCAATCTCTCAGATGAAAGGAGATACACAAATTCTAAGCCCAAAATATTAGCATATGTGCTATAAGTTAAGTAGCATGCCCTCCCATTCATGTTGATGTTCTCACCCCTTCTACCTTAGAATGTGACCTTATTTTGAGGTAGGGTTTATGCAGAGGTAATCAAGTTAAAATGAGGATGTTAGGATGGACCCTGATCTAATGAGCCTGGTTTCCTTACAATAAATTTCTGTTTAAGCCACCCAGTTTGTGATACTTTTTAATGACAGCTTGAGCAAACTAATATAATACCAAGTCTAGCAATACAGCAAGAGGACTATAAATTACAAAACAGATGATTTACTCCTAGAACACAGAGTTAGTTTTATGTTAAAAATCAATAAATATAATTTATTACATTAACAGAAGAAGGGAGAGAAATCATGATGATCTCTATTTTTTCCTTCTGGTATTAGAGATCAAACTCAGGACTTTGTACATACTAGGCAAGTGTTCTACCACTGACATATATTTCTAGCCCTTGATGATTTTAGTAGATACAAAAAATTGACAAGTTCATCAATCATTGTAATTTTAAAAAATATTAGTAAGTCAGGAATATCAGGGAAGTCCATAATTTGATAAAGAATAGCTACAGAACTTCTACAGCAATACTTATAGTTGGTGGCAAAATAGTCAAAGCTTTCCTTCAAAGATTGGGAATGAGACAAGGATTCCTGCTGTCACCCCTCCTACTTAACATAATAAAGAAAATTTTAGCCAGTATACTATGTCAAGGAAAAGAAATAAAATACACATGGATTCAAAGGCATAAAAATATGCAGACTGGAAAGAAAGAAATAAAACCAAAATAAAAGTGAGGAAAACTCAAAAGCACCCACAAGTAAGCCTATAGAATTACTTAGCAGCATACAATACAAGTATATAAAAACCAATTATATATAGCAGAAACAATGAATACACATATAAAATGAAATGTTAAAATATACTATTTACAGTACCATCATATGTTGTTGTTGTTGTTAGGTGCCCTTGAGTGGGGTCCAAATCACAGCAACCCTCATAGGATTTTCATTGGCTAATTGTTCTAGGAATAAACCTATCAAAATGTGTGCAAGTCCTCTATACTAAAAACTATAAAACATTCTCAAAAAATGCAAGGTCCAGAGATGTCAACTCTCCTCAGCATACTTTATATACTTAATGCATCCTCAAAATCTTAGAATATTACTTTATTCTTTTATGATTATAACAGTCTGATGTTGGTGTATGCTTGGTAGAGAAAGTGGTCATTAAAACACAGTAGCCCAGAAACTAACCCACATGTGCCTGGTTATATGATTTATAACACTATGGTATAGTGGAAAAAGAACAATTTACTAAATGGTGTTGAGTGTATTCATTATACCTAATGAAAAAGGCATGTCTTTACCTCATAGAATATACAAAAACAATTCCAGATGGATTTCAGTACAAATTATGAGATGAAACCACTATAATTTTAGGAAGAATCATAGGAAAACATCTTCATGATTCTGGAATAGTCAGAGATTTTCTAAACAGGATATGAAAAGCACTACCCCAAAGCAAAGAAAAATGACTAAGTATATTAAAATTAGGGATATCCATTCATTAAAAAACACCATTTAAAAAGTAGAAAATCAACCATGAACCAGGCACAGTGGATCATGCTTATAATCCCAGTGACTCTGGAAGCAGATGAAGGAAGATCATAAGTTCAGGCCAGAGACAGGTTGCATAACTTATCAAGACCCTGTCTCAAAATAAATAGTGAAAAATAGACTGAAGGTGCAAGTCAGTGGTACAGTGTGGGGCATGTGCATCCTGGTCCAGCCTGGATGTTTGGACGGGTGGCACTGCCACACATACAGATACTAAATACAATTCACTAGGGACCCTCGGGTGAGGGGCATGGACTCCTTCGGCCCTGGGGACACTGGCAGAGATAGGAGAAAGAAAAGCCTCAGGTGCCTTTGTCTTCCAGGGACAAACACAGCTGTTTATTTCTCTGCCCTTTATCAGGGCAGAGAGAAAACCCAAAGTGTACAGCTTTAAGTGCTAGCAGCTCTTATACAGTCTCAAGGGCAGATGCTTCCATGTTGGTGGTAGAGTTGGTGGAGTGAGTTCTTTCCTTGTTGATGATAGCAGCAGGATAGCGTTCTTTCCTCACCGAAGGTCTGGGCAAGAGAGTGGAGAGAGCTGTTTCTCATCAGTGGTCCAGGTGAAAAAAGGAGAAGTTGTTTCCTTGCTGATGGTCTGGGCAAGAAAAAGGATCGAGCTGCCTAAGTGCAGCTCCTTATAAAGTTCACCCACAGAATGGCCTCAGCCAATCAGCTTTGAGTCCAATTGTCCAATCAGGTTCAGCGGATTTGTGAAGGGTTTTGTACAAACATCCAACCAAGTTACTTTCATTTTCCCTAGATTTCTAATTTACAAACCAGATCTTCAAAAGCTGTTTTAACAGTTTTGGTGTTTTTGCCAATTTCCTCCCAATTTCTCCCTATAGTACAGTGCTTGAGAAGCATGGATGAGGCCCTGGGTTCAACCCCATAGTACTGCCAAAAAAATCAGCTATAAGAAAATACTCTTAATATCTATATCCAACAGAGACTTTTTCCAGTATAAATGCAGATTTTTACAAATCAATTTAAAACTATATTGCAATAGAAAATAGAGGAAAGAGTAGAAAACCATATCACAAAAGAGGACATCCTAATAGCTAATAAATATATGAAGAAACACTCATCACTAAGCATCAAAAAAAAAAGAGAGAGAGAGAGAGATAGGGAACAAACAACAGATTTTGCTTTCCCAGAAGCCCTTGCACAAGAGGCTTGTGCCATTGGTAAGAGGCTACCATTGGTAAGAACTATTATATATCACATGGTCAACCTTAGTTTCATGGAAGGAAGATCTTAGATGTACTTGTCTTCTCTAACTTCAGTTCTGTAACTGGTTAAAAAGAAGGAGGTTAGATATTGGTAGTGAATAGTGTCTGTTACAGTGTGTGACAATAGTTAAATGAAGTGTCTGGGACATATGGGAGGTATATTGAATATAGAAGGCTGAAGCTTTGCAGAGAACTCAACCTATAAATAACTGAGATTCATAACAATGTAAAGGGTATTTAAAAAGCCGTGGCTATGGACATGCTCATGAAAGAAGAGTGCCTAGAGTAGTGAGTTAAGGATATAATCTTACTACAGACAAAAATTAGTTTGAGGAGTGCCCAGAGTGGCAGAAAAAAATCAGGAGAGAATAGTGCCTGGGGAGTAAAGGGTTTAAGAAGCAGGAGGATATGTGTTTCAAGGTGAAATTAGGCAACACTTCAAATCCTAATGCTAGATCAGTATAGGTTAAGTCTGAATATGTCCTCCCCAAACCCAAGATAATGCAAAAATACTAACAAGTTAATCAGAAAATATTTAGTAACCAGAGGACATTTTCATTCCAGTCTTGTGTTTTATGTCAATATGTGTGGAATGATTTTTGGCTCAGCATGAGTCAGATGTAATAGACAAATTACAGAATTTCACTAATACCTTCTATATATATTATACTCTGTCTAGTCATGGGCCTTAGCATTGGATGCCATGTTGTAAGCCCCTAAAAATTACCTATGCAATTTGTTAAGTTGTAGACTTTCTAAATTTGTAATCTCAATGTTGATTTGTTAGCCTCATTATAATTTGGATTGATATTAGCATGGTCCTTATTTTTTCCCCTGAATGTGTTAGTGGCTTCTTTCTCCCAAGGTTCCTAGTAGCCATGAATCATGAAGACTAGTCAAACATGTGTTCCAAGGTCTTTATAGTTCATTGCCAGTACTATAGTGTGCTATCAGGATAGCACAACTTAGATAATTAGTATGTCCTTGAAATACTACACACTTATGATTTCTATAGTGGCAATACCAGTTTCTACCTTTTTGCAGCCATTTAATTTATATGTTTTTTACCTCCATTCTCTTCATCTTATTGGTTTGTATTGATATATATTTAAATGACATGTCATTTTTGAGCAGTTCTTGGAAATAACAAGATGAGATTCCTCTTCATATTCCCTCCTTTCTTTCTTTCTCTTCCTTTTTCCCTCTCTTCTATTTTTCTTATTTCCTTATTTTTTTCCTTACTTTGCCAAAGATGTGTTTCCTGTGGACAATGGGCTCACAATAAAAACAGAAATAAAGCACATGCCTGGCCCGGAAGGCACTTAGAATCTGCTTTCTTCATCCGATTCCCTTATTCCTGTGGTTTGGACTGTGCTCAGAATCCTTCAAAGCTTTCCAAAGCACTTTTATAAGAGTGCACTTATATACTATTGGTATGCTTATAATAAATAACTCCCACCTGAAAATGAGCTAGATAGCAGAGTAAGTTAATTTCATTCGCTTGGTCTGCCTTCTTCCTTATATTTATTTTAAAATGACTGAAGTCTTGAGACTGTTCTTCAATTAATATTTTTATAACTAGCTTCATCTTTACCCTAGTCTTAATTGGATATTTTACTGAATTTGTGTATCACAAGTACAGTGTTACACTCCTTTTCACTGTATGTATTGGAAAGAGATAAGTGGAAAATGTGAGAGTTAAACGTACTATCTAAAAGACTTGTTATTTTCCTATTGAAAGATCTTTTCCTCTTAATGACTTATGTGAAGAAATTTCGTGGCATTAATTCTTTGCTTATATTAAGATCTTTTAGCTCCATAAACCTGTGGGTTGATGAAAGTGTTGCCAGAAGTGATATAAAGGATACATAATGGAAAGAACCAATGCTATGTTACTCTGTACCCCATCATCATTTACTAATAAAGGGAGTTAAAAAAAAAGATCTTTCAACTTGTCAAAATAAGGTTTTGTAGCTCCATCTTTCCTTTAGTGATATAGTTTGCTGCTACTCTCTGAGAGCTGATTGGTTCATTTGATAAAGTCAAATGGTTTTTGTCTTTGCAAAATTTAGGTTTCCTGCCAGACCTGCTTATTTTTCCCTTGGAAGCATGAAATGGCAACTAAATGCTTTACTTGGTCTCTAAAGAGCTTTTTATTTGTAGGGTGGCTGCTGCGCCATCAAACTGGAAAGAGAACTACCTTTTGGCAAAATGGTCACTGCAAGGGGTTGGGGAGTTTGAATGTTCCATTCTCACTGGGCTCTGAGCAATACTGCAATCATAATAGGTTTTTCCTTTTTTAAGGTGCTGCTTATTGTTGGAAAAAATAAAGCCCACATATACTTTCATTGTGTTGATAGCTGCATGTGACTCAGGATGGGTTACTTTGTTGTCTGAGAACATACTCCCAAGAAGTGGTCTTGGCCAGAATGCAGGAGGGGATAAGGGAAAGGCTTACCCACTGTCCTCTTCTTCTGTAGTACTGATGTTTAGAAATTGGAGATCTAACTTAATCTAATTTACATTTATTTATTTAATTTTACTTAGTGGTACTTGGGGGTTGAACCCAGGGCTTTGAACATACTTTGCAAGTGCTCCACCACTGGGATGCACTCCCAGCTCACTTTTTAATTTTTTATCTTGAGATAGAGTCTCACTAAGTTATGCAGGCTGCCTCTGCCCTTGAACCTGAAATCCTCCTGCCTCTGCCTCCTGACTCCCTGGCATTACAGAAGTGAGCCACCATGTTTGGCCCTAATCTAATTATAAATAAAATCATTAAATTTAATTTTATTTGACTTCAATTCAACAAGAGAAAAAAGGGTAAAATATTTACTACATTTTACTACTCAGAGGTAATGGCTTTTGACTCTGGTTTTAGCACTTCCGGATATAACTCAGTAATTCAAAGGATACATTTGCTTCTCTCTGTTTTGTGATTTATCATCTTCAAGCAATATGAATTATGAAAGATTAGCTTCCTTTTGCCATACATCCTCTTCCTCTTCTATATGTTTTTGTTGTTGTTGTTGTTTGGTGCCATCAGTTGGGTCTGACTCAACAACCCTATGTACAACAGAACAAATCACTCCCCAACACTGTGCCATGCCCAGTAGTATTGTCAGTACTTCTCTGCAATCAATTTTTGATTACATATATTACATTTCATAACTTATATTAGCATGTATTTCATTATTAATTTTAGAAAGTATTTCTTGGTTCCCCAGCACATAAAATGAACAACTTAGACCCCTTCACTTCTCTCTAGCTCTACCTTTGCAACTGTCTTTCCATCACTTATAGCATCACTTTTACGTTGTCAATGTATATAGCACACATTCTGATTAAATGTTTCATGCTGTGGGTCAGACCCAATTTTTAAAAGCAGAAAATTTATAAAACCATTTACAGAATCAAGGAATGTGGCTTTGAAGTTCTCTTTGGTTATGGCCATTCTAATTAAGGAGGAAGAAAGAATGGAACAAATTAGGAGTTTCTTTGGTACAAGAAGCCATAACTGCACACACTTCACTGGGAAACACTTGGTCATATGGTCATACCTAATTTCAAGGGTAGTTAATAATGTATCTCATTTATAATAATGTATCTCATTTGGCATGTGCATACACATTTGTGTAGGATTCACTCCCAGAAGTGATTTTGTTTGGTAAAACACCATGTGTATTTCTAAATTAGATGTTATTGTTTGTTGTTATTAGGTGCCATCGAGTTGAGCCCGACACTCAGAGACTCTCAGGGTTTTCAGTGGCTGATAGGTAATTGCAAACTGTCCTCTGTGGGGGATCTCCCAACTGACATTTCATCTCACAATATATGAGAATGCACATTTCACTATAACTTCAAACTAGAGATGGCTTTAATTTTTTTTAATTTTTGCCAATTGGAAATAGGAAAATGGTATTTTAGTATGGTTTTAATTTGCATTTCTTCTATTTTGAGTGAAGTTGGGTATCTTTTATGTTAAAGAGCCATTTGAACTTTTTGTATAAACTGCCTGGCCATATGTTTTGCCTACTTTTAAAAAATATGCTGTTGGTTTCTTGCTTAGCTGTAGATCAATTTATGTATGGGAAAGATTAGATAAAGTCAGTGAATATTATGCAGTATTTGTCAGTAGTGAGTTAGAAGCTAACATATTTATTTTCTTAAATTAAGGTCAGCCCATTTCAAGACCGTAGTCTTTTTTTTGTTGTAGATATATTTTTTCTGTTGTATTTGGAATATTATTTGTTTCCTTGGATGAGACACATATTTGGGGATCAGAGGGTCCATATTTATGTACAGAATTTATCTCAGGTAGGAAGAACTAGTTTCACCTTTAATTATACTTCTTTAATTGTGTTTCACAGAATGAACTCCTTTGTTGCTACCTCTTCATGTTTGGGATGAAGATAAGACAAACTAAGAGACATTGAAAAAGTTTCCCATTTTCCATAAATGGAAATCTATAGTTGAAGTGGGACCTTTAAATACTGACAAGTCTGATATTGACTCAAGATTTAGAAACATAATGTCAGTTGGGATCCAATAGGAGTCAGAGGTGCTGCATAATCAATTATTACTAGAAAAGAATTGGTAAATTGCAGTGCATTGAAAATTTCAACATTTGCAATTTTAGGCATGCCAATTTTCATCACTAAGTGGATGTAATCTAAAAAAACCTTAAAATTTGTAAGGATTAAAAAACTAGAATAAATTTAGGGAGATAAAGTGATATTCTAAAACTTATTTAAAAATCAACATGTGTACAAAAATAATTCCTGTATCTTCTGTTTCTTTCATTATCTTAACTCAATGTAGCACATTAAGTGTTATTATGTAGCCTATTTCTTCATGTTGTACATTTTGAAATTGAATAGGCAGTTTCATTTAATTTGTGCTGTTGTATCCTTTGTCAGTAACATAGGACTTTTGAGGCTTATGTGCATTAATAAAATATAGGAAAAATGGTGAATGGATTTCTAAAGACAATACATTGATACTATGTGTTGAAAGAATGGAGCCATTGAGACCAGTGAGATTTTCCAGTTAAAATAATAATGAAATCATGTTGTTGTTGTTGTTGTTAGGTGCCATGGAGTCGGTATCCAACTCATAGTGACCCTATGTATGACAGGTGAAACACTATGATCAGTGCTTCTCTGCTGTTCATAGAGTTTTCAATGGCAGATTGATTTTTGGCAGTGGGTTGCCGGGTCCTTCTCCCAAGCCTACAGCACCTGGTGTTTCCAGGTGGTCTCCCATCCAAGTACTAACCAGGCCCGACCCTGCTTAGCTTCTGATATTTAACAGGATTAGACGCCACAGGGCTATGGCTGCATGCAATGAAATGATAGGCATAAGGAAATCTTATTGATAAGGTAATGTTGTAGACATAAGGCAGTTTATTTCCTTGTCAAATGACTATATTAAATGGTTGTCAGAAATTAACAGATATGGAAGATTTCTGACTTTAAACTTGATCTAAAACTAATAGTCATGGATGTTATAGGCATTATTGTAAATCTTGGCCTGAATATAGCTAGTTTTTGGAGGTAACATTTAAAATTTTTACTCTAGAATTTCTTCCTTAAGTTTTAAAATGTTTCCTGATGTATTAAAAGCATGAAGGAAAGTCATGGAAGGTGAGATTTAACAATTAGAGAAAGTACTGACAAAGATGAGTATGCCATTGAAATCTGATTAATATAATGTATTATCTTCATATCCTGTTTACTTAGTCAAAATTTCTATTTCCCATCACTTCAGAACCAAAACAATTGAAATGGATTTTATTTGCTCTTAAATCATTAAGGGAAATGAATTTGCCATCAATTTCTCTTTCTAGTTCCTTCAGTGATAAGTTTAGCAGTAAAAAGACTCTGAGTAAAAAATCTCAAATGTGACTTCTCAGGATAAAGACATTATGAGTCTTTTATGTGTATTTGAAAGCCAAAAGTGACATAAAATAAAACCAACCAGAACATGGCATTATGTACAATAACTCAACATCACTATTATGGTTTACTAAAGTTGCATCATAAAGCTGCTTTAAAAAAACTAAGAAAAATTGGGTAGACACATGGACTAGAAACATGCACTAAAGACCATAAACTTCATCTGTGGTCTCTGATTCTATGACTTCATTCCACTTTCTGGTATGTATGTCCATGGATAGCACCACATTCCCAATCCCTGAATAGTTCTTCTAATATCAAGTTTGTTCTTTTGTCTATGTTTGAATTGGAAATGGTGATTACTGGTATGCAACACAATGCTTGCAATTCTAGCACTTGGAGGCTGAATCAAAAGGATTGCAAGCTCAAGGAAAGCCTGGGCTAGTGAGACACTGTCTCAAAACAAACAACAACAACAACAAAAATGATGCCACTATATTTTAAGAAACCTGCAGCCGTAGCCCTGTGGCATCCGATCCCATCAGATGTCAGAAGCTAAGCAGGGTCAGGCCTGGTAAGTACTTGGATGGGAGACCACCTGGGAGTACCAGGTGCTGTAGGCTTGGGAGAAGGACCTGGCAACCCACTCCCAAAAATCAATCTGCTATTGAAAACCCTATGAACAGCAGAGAAGCACAACAATAGTGTTTCATCTGTTGGACATAGGGTCTATAGGAGTCAGATACGAACTTGGCAACACCTATCAGCAACAACAAATATTTTAAGAAAGCACATTGTTGACTTGGAGAAGGACTTTTATGTTTTCTGATGGTGCTGTGATTGAACATCTCTCAGTTTGTTTCATATTATGCCATATGGCTTGGTCACTTGTAAATTTTTTATCCTCATTACAAAATTGTAAATTCACTTAAGGAAGATACTGTGCTTTAAATAATTTTTATCACCTGCCAACAGTTGCACAATTGTTTCCCTATAATATACACTCAAGCAGAATTTCTTGACTTGCATTGCTCTAGGAAATATTTCCTTTTTGCCTCATAACTTTTCTTAGAATTCTAATTGTCAATGTATTTGCAATGGGGTGGTCACAAAACTCAGGGATTCATTTTTATTTGTGAAAGAGACTGTTTTCTAGTTTTGAGTTTTTTGAACTTTATCTATTTTCTCTGCCTTACTCTGAAATATCAAGGAGCAAAATATGCAAAATCTTAGAACAATTTGAGTTTTGCATGTATTTGTAATATGAGCAAGTTAGGGAGTTTTTATATCCACAAATTAGATAATTAACTTCAGAATAAAACAGCCTACTGATTTAATTAATCAAACATTTATTTATTTATTTATTCATGTATTTATTTAATGTAGGCATTAGATGAGAATCTAATGGGAAAGGCAGATAAACAAATAAGCACATAACCAGTATGAATTACATGAAAACTGAGAAATTTTCTGTGAAGGTCATGAATAGGAAGATGTGATATATACTTAACTAAGAGAGGGCTGCTACTTATGATGGTCAGAGATGGCTTGATGTAAATGTTCAAATTAAGGCTTTAAGAATGAATGACACCTTCTATGTGAAGGACAAGGCAGGCAACACCATCTAGGCAAAGGGAAGAGCATATTCAAACTATCTTAGGCTGAATTGGTTATTAAAAAGAAAGAAATTCCCATCTACCACACAATTTGTCCACAAATTCATTTACGCTACTCCATATGTATCTGAAATCAGGAACCAATGGTACTGAAGGAACACGTGGAAGCTGTCTTGAAGGCATTGACAAAACACAATGCTTCAGGAATTGATGGAATATCAATAGTGATGTTTCAACAAATAGATGCAGTACTGGAGGTGCTCACTTGTTTATGCCAAGAGATTTGGAAAACAGCTACCTGGCCGACTTACTGAAAGAGATCCATATTTGTGCCTATTCCCCAGAAAGGGGTTCCAACCAAATGCAGAAATTATCAAATGATATCATTAATATTACCTGCAAGTAAAATTTTGCTAAAGATCATTCAAAAGTGATTGCAGTAGTATATTGACAGGGAACTGCTGGAAAGTTAAGCTGGATTCAGGAGAGGGTGTGGAACCAGGGACATCACTGCTGATTTCAAATGGATATTAGCTGAAAGCAGAGAATATCAGAAAGATGCCTATAAAAATATTTTTCATTTTGTTTTCATTTTTAAATAGGTAATAATACAAACAATTAAAAACTAAGCCCAAACATAATTTTTGAGCTGGTTCAGGTTAAGAATAATTAAAAATAATGCTTGAACAGGAAGAAGTTTATGGTTCAGTTCCAGGTTTGATTTGAACTCATGATTTTTACCCTTCTCCAACCTATCCTCCAACATCTTTCCATGACATTAGCTCCTTGAGGAAAATATTTATCGACTTTCAATATTATGGAAAAACGTCAAATTCTTGGCATGATGTACCAACTTCTTTATACCCTACTCCTTGCCTACCTGACCAACATAATTTTCTGTAGGTACTCAATAATATCCTTTACTACAAATCTCTTGCCCAAGACTACTCTTCAATATTCACATAATTTATACTATTCTTTCTGTCTAGAATATCATCCCTGAGACAGTATCTAAAATAAACTCTTATTTGAATCCTTAAAGCCCCAGCCCCAGGTAACCCTCCTTGTGAAGAGTTCCTTTATTCTTCTGGGTGTCCTTGACTCTTCTTCTCTTCTTCACACACTACACATTGAAATTAGAGTGATTACCATACTCTATTATAATGCTTTCTCCATCTGCATCTCTATCATCATTTAGTCCCCTTGAGTATAGGATCTGCCTTTTCATCTTCATCATCTCAGCCCTTGTATCCTATTTGAAATGTAGGAAATGTTCTATAAATATCTGTTGAACAATAGTCTAAACTAAGTACCTTTCAGTATTCTCAGCAGCTCCTATGTATTTTTCTATGCCTAGGCTTGTTGTTGTTGTTGTTGTTAGGTGCCTTCAAAGTCAGATCTGACTCATAGCAACCCTCCTAGGGTTTTCAATGGCTGATTGTTTCAATTACTTCAGGAGTGGATTACCATGTCCTTTTCCCATTTTTCTGCTGCTGGAGATCAAACCCAGGGCCTCAGAGAGCACAGAGCAGTGTTTTACCAACTGAGCTAAACCCCAGCCTAGGCTTAGAGGAGTCAAACCATTAATACGTGGTAGAGTTGGCATTTGGTATCAAGATAGTCTGATTGCAAAATAATTGCCTTCTTTTTATGCTGAACTGCTCCTCCATTGTTTACCTATACTTTTACTTTACTATACATATCCTTGAAGACACTACTGAGCTTAATTCCAGGAGTTCTTATACTTTGCCTGACCAAATCTATAATAGGATAGAAGCATATAGAGTCAGCAGTCCAGTTCCCTCTCACATTTTCAATCATTTCTACATCTCAGTCTTATTAGCTCTGCCAGATTCCAAGTATTTGTCTCAGATCCTTGAAAGACTCTGGATGAAGGCAAATATGTTTTAGCTAGCCATGTCTTCCACCCTTGCCATTATTTATGAACAAGGAAAGCTATGGTGAAGTGGATAGAAACAGTACAGACTATAAATAAATCATTGCTAAATGTTACAATAATTTGCACACCAAGAAGTTTGCAACATGGTACTTTTTACTTTTAAAGAGTATTAGATTGTTTCTGCCTAAAACTAACATTTTGTGAGATATAATTTAGGAACTTCTGAACATGAATAATAATGAATGCATCTCAATGGAAGTAGAGACTAAGGTCTTATGGATCTTCAACCAGTGTCATTCCAAACAATGTGTCTTGTCAAATATCTTCAGGTAAGAAAGTATTTAGTTTCCTCACTGACAGGTAGAAAGTAACTGGTGATAGCATAAAATAACTGCCTTCAAGTAATAAAGTAAGACCCAGAAGTCCTCTGTTCTCTGGAAAGTGAGAGCCTATTAATGAGATATCCATAGAATTGCAAGGACCATTGAAAGAACTTATATCACTCTTGGCTAAGGGAATGGAAAACTATCTAAAATCTGTCTCCCTCCCCAGATTTGTTGTTGATATGCTGCCTTTTAACCTTACTTCCAATATTACAGGCTGGGATTTAGCTCAGTTGGTACAGTACGCTTCTGCAGTCTCTGAGGTCCTGAGTTAAAGTCCCAGCACCGCAAACATGGGAGAAGGATGTGGCAATCTACTCCTATGGCAATCTGGAAACAGTCAGTCATTGAAAACCCTATAAGGGTTGCTATGAGTCGGACACAACTCAACACACAGCACCTAACAACAATCACTGAGCTGCACCCTCAGCCCATTTATCACTTTGTGGCTGGGATTTAGCTCAGTTGGTACAGTGCCACTCTGCAGTCTCTGAGGTCCCGAGTTTGATTCCCAGCACCGCAAAAAAATGGGAGAAGGGCATGGCAATCCACTCCCAATGCAATTCCGAAACAATCAGCCTAAAAGGGCGGACTATGAGTCGGACATGACTCGATGGCACCTAACAACAACATCCAATATTACAAGCTTTTCTCAGAGTAGAGTTTTGAAGTTGTTCAAAATGAAAAGCAAAGCAGTTGGACTGGTATTAAGTACAAAAGAGTTAAAAAGACTTTAAACATAAAGTTTCATTGTGCCAGAAAGTGAAAGATGACAATAACACACACACACACGCACATGTACACAAACACATAAACATGTACAAGGGTTCACAGTAAATTTAGAATGCTTGAAGAGAAATGGGTATTATTTAACTCATTTTACTACAACTGCTGAGGTAGTAGAGTTGCTACCAATCTTAATTTTTTTTTTTTTTTTTTTTGCAAATCTGAATCTGGAACTGTTATTTTGTGACCCTTAACAGACTAACCCTTGCTTCTCTATAATACAACACCTATAAATTTAATAAGTTCGATACCAAAAATCAGAACAAGACGGGTACTGTTTGTGGATCAGACCGTAAACTGCTCATAGGCAGGTTCAAACTGAAACTGAAGAAAATTAGAAGAAGTGAACAAGAGCCAAGGTATGACCTTGACTTTATCCCATCTGAGTTCAGAGACCATCTCAAGAACAGATTTGATGCGATAGACACTAGTGATTAAAGACCACATGAGTTGTAGCATTACATCAAAGACATAATTCATGAGGAAAGCCAAAGGTTATGAAAAAGACAGGAAAAAAGAAAATACCAAATTGCACATCAAAAGAGATGCTGAAACTTGTCCTTGAATGTCAAGCAGGTAAAGCAAAAGGAAGACATAATGAAGTTAAAGAATTAAACAGAAGACTTCAAAGGGCCCCTCAAGAAGACAAAATCAAATATTATAATGACATGTGTGAAGAGCTGGAGATAGAAAAACCAAAAGGGAAGAACATGTTCTGTTTCCCTCATTCTACAGGGATTCCCTCATCCCTGTAGAATGATTCTACAGGGAAAATATTAAACAAGGCAGGAAACATCTAAAGAAGATGGAAGGAATACACAGAGTCATTATACCAAAAAGACCAACCATTTTAAGAAGTTGCATGTGATCAGAAACCAATGGTACTAAAGGAAGAAATGTCTATCTATGTTTTATTGATTATGTAGAGGCATTTGACTTTGTGGATCATAACAAATTATGGATAGCATTGCAAAGAATGGAAGTACCAAAGCACTTAATTGGTCTCATGAGGAATCTGTACATGGACTAGGATTCAGTCATTTGAACAGAACGAGGAAAAAATGCCTGGTTTAAAGTCAAGAAAGTTGTGTGTCAAGGCTGTATCATTTCACCATGCTGCTTCAATCTTTATGTCAAGCAAATAATCTGAGAAGATGGACATTATGAAGAATATGGCATCAGGATTGGAGGAAGATTCATTAACAAATCTATGGCATGCCAGATGACAAAACCCTGCTTAGTGATATTGAAGAGGATTTGAGACATTTACTAATGAAGGTTGAAGAACGGCTTTCAGTATGGAGTGCACGTCAACATCAAGAAAACAGAAATCCTTACAACTGGCTCAGTATATAACTTCATGATAAATAGATAAATGATTTAGGTTGTCCAAGATTTGCTTTACTTTCTTCTACAATTAATGCCCATGGAAGCAACAGTCAAAAAATCAAAAGATATATTGCATTGGTAAAAGCTGTTGCAAAAGCCCTCTTTAAAGTATGGAAAAGTAAAGATGTCACATTGTAGATGAGGTTGCACCTGACTCATGCCATGATAATTTTAGTCCCATCATATGCTTGTGAAAGCTGGAAATTGAATGGGAGGAGAAGAATTGATACCTTTTATATGGAAATGTCACAATGAAATGCATATCAGAATGAATCACATTAAGTTGTACACTAAAAATTTCCAATAAAAAAAGAACTGATGACTTTGAAATATGGTGCTGGACATGAATATTGAATATACCATGGACTGTCAAAAGGACCAACAGATCTCTCCTTGAAGAAGTGCAGCCAGAGTGCTCCTTGGAAGCAAGGATGGCTAGACTGTATCTTATGTATTTTGTACATGTCAGGAGGGACCAATCCCTGGAGAAGGACATCATGTTTGGGAGAGTTGTAGGTGAACAACAAAAAAGAGGAAGACCCTGAACAAGATGAACTGACACAGTGGCTACAACAAGGGGCTTAAACATAAAAAGAAGTGTATGTCTGGCACAGAGTTGGGGAGTATTTCATTCTGTTGTACATGTTGTCACTATAAGTAGGACCTGACTCGAAGGCACCTAACAACAACAACAATCAGAATAACCCTTGCTTCTCTATAAGACAACACTTATAAATTTAATAGGACTGGGATTTAGCTCAGTTGGTAGAGCGCTGCACTGCAGTCTCAGAGGTCCCAAGTTCAATTCCCAGCACTGCAAAAATGGGAGCAGGGCCTGGCAATCCACTCCCAAGGCAATCCCGAAACAGGCAGCCATTGAAAACCCTATGAGGGTCACTATGAGTCGGATACCGACTCAATGGCACCTAACAGCAACAACATAAATTTAATAAGTAGGATCTACTTTGGAAATGAAATTTCCAGATAACATCTACTTCAAAAAACACTGTTTTTAGACTTTCATAAAAGTTCCCATATGCATGTTCAAATTATAACAAATCTTTGATGTTGTTGGTGGTGGTGCTATTGAGTCTTGAGTCAAGTCCAACTCACAGCAACCCTATGTACAGCAGAATGAAACACTCCCAGACACTTGTGCCGTGCCAAGCACTATGTCAGTGCTTCCCTATTCTTCATAGAGTTTTCAGTGTCTAATTATTTTGGGATTTTTTCAGGAGTGGGTTGCCAGGTCCTTCTCCCATTTTTATGGCGCTGCAGATTGACCCCTGTGCCTCAGAGTAAATGCTCTACCAGCTGAGCTAATCCCCATCCCCATAACCAATCTAGACACTACAAACTTACACTATCTATGATTCAAGAAATAGCAGAAGATTTAGCTATGATTTTTTAGTCTCTGTGGGGAAAAGATTTCATAACAACATCTGACTTTATGCCTAGTAAGTATATAAGCAATATCAAATGTGGGATATTAAATTCTCCCTTTCACTGTTTGAAATGGAATTCCTACATTAACATTTCACTAGACTTCAGGATTTGAAGCATCTTTTTTATTTAATTCAATAAATACTTTTAAAATTAATTTGTGTACAGTATGAGCTTCATTAAAGTATTTTCATACAATTGTATCACATACTTTGTGATTGTTGGTTCCTTCAATACCTCTCATGTTCCTCGCTATTCCCTTCCCACTAATCCCCTACCCCCTCCAGATACAATCCCTTTATAGTTTCTAATCTTAGATACATATATATTTTCTGTATAGGATGAACCTAGCTCCAACATATGAATGAATACATGGCATTTCTCTTGCTGAGTCTGGCTTATTTTGATTAAAATAATGATCTCTAGTTCTATCCATTTTCCTGCAAATGACATAATTTCATTCTTCTTTATAGCTGACTAGTATTTCATTGTATATATACACCACATTTAAAAAATCCATTCATTTGTTGATGGTCATCTAGGCTAATTCCGTATCGTTGCCACTTGAACAGTGCTGCAATGGGCATGGAAATGTAGGTGTCTCTGTGGTATGATGACTTAGATTCTTTTGGATATACACCCAGGAATGGTATAGCTGGGTCATATGGTAGTTCTATTTTTACTTTTCTGAAGAACCTTCATACTGATTTCCATAATGGCTGTACTAGTTTACAATCTAACCAGCAGTATAAAAGCGGTTCCTTATGTTCTCTGCATCATCTCCAGCATTTGTTGTTGTTAGTGCTGTTGATTTTAGCCATTTTGACTGGAGTCAGACAGAATGTCAATGTAGTTTTGATTTGCATTTCCTTGATGGATAATGATGTTGAACATTTTTTTCATATATTTATTGACTATTTGCAGTTCTTCTTTTGAGAACCATCTGTTCAGTTCAATTGCCTACTTATTGATAGGAATATTTATTTTTATGATATTTAAGTTTTTGAGTTTTTATATATCCTAGATATTAATCCCCTGTTAGATATATAGTTGGCAAAGATTTTCTCCCATTCTGTGGGCTCTCCCTTTATGCTATTGGTTGATTCCTTTGCCATGCAGAAACTTTTTAATTTTATGCAATCCCATTTGTCAATTCTTCCTACTACTTCCTGGGCTATTGGAATCCTTTTAAGAAAGTTTTTGCTTGTGCTTATGTGTAGAAGGTTTTTTTCCTACATTTTCTTCTACTCCTTTCAAAGTTTCCAGTTTTATATTAAGATCTTTGTCCTCCCCCTTTTTTTGTGGTACTGGGGGTATTGAATCTAGGGCCTCATGCTTCCATGCTTTGTAAATGCTGTTCCACTGAGCTGCATCCCAGCCGTTTGTTTCCTTTTTTATTTGGAGACAGGGTCTTGCTACGTTACGCAGGCTGCCTCAGGTCTGAAAACTGCAATCCCCTGCCTCTGCCTCCTGAGTCACTGGGATTACAGATGTGAGCCAGCATACCCGGCTTAAGACCTTTGATGTATTTTGAATTGATTTCTGTACAGTGTGTGAGATAAGGATCTACTTTCATTCTTTAACATGTGGCTATCCAGTTTTTCCAGCATCATTTGTTGAAGAGGCTGTCCTTTTTCCAATATATGTTTTTGGCGTCTTGGTGGGTTTATTTCTAGGTCCTCTATTCAATTTGATTGATCTTCGTGCCTGCTTTTCTGCCAATATCAAGCTGTTTTTGTTACTATGGCTCTGTAATATAATTTGGTATCAGATATTGTGATGCATTGTTTCCTGCTTAGGGTTCCTTTTGCTAGTTTATACAATATGATATTATTTTACACAAAAGAAACTAACATTTATCGCATACATTTGTCAATGTTTGATAGAAGGATACATCAGAAAAACTGGAAGAAAATAAGTGGAAACATAGCTAAACTTAATGGAACTGGAATGGGAAATTTAAAAACCTCAGAAGGAAATGTTTACATACAAAATGCACTGTTTCCCTCATCCCATATTTATGGCAGTATGTTCCTAGCTTGCACTTAATGTAGGGAATAGGTATAAATTCATGTCATAGCAGTTAAGCATTCAGGACATACCAGAAAATAGAATGATCTGGAGGCATCTGCTACTCAGAGGGAGCATTGCTTTCTTCCTTCTGCTACTCTTCATCAGTCAATCTGGCTGTCAGTGTCCTATTGAAAACTTTCCTTAAACCTTGGAATACACATATTATAGAGTAAATTCTACAAATATTTGTTATATGAAGTGAATATATCTTCATGATGTAACATCTGAGAAGGATATTCATTTCCTTTATGTTTCTGAATAATTGATTGTTAAGATGTTATTATTAATTAAGATGACTCATAAAAATAAGAATTACTTATTGTGTTCTATTGACCTGATTAAGCCTCCACATGAGGAAAAAGAAAGTGTGTGAGTCAGAATCTTAACTGGGAACCTTACGTCTTTCTCTGCTCACTAGCATGACAACTAAGCATAGGCAATGCTTGGAACTGTCCAAGAAAATTAAAGTAATGTCTTTTTACAATCTATGTCATTTCCCCTTCTTCAGGATCATAACTAACTAGATAATATTAAAATGTTCTCTTCCAATAAAATAGTATTTTAATTTGAGTAGTTACAGGAGAGGCATGTTTTTGAGAGTTTATACAATCATGAAATTTTCAGTAATACATTGCACATGTGCATACATACACATACAAAATGGTATGAGATATGTACTTAGGGTCAGGTTGACATCAGTATTTCAAACATTTTGATAATTATAGCGTTGAATATTATTTTTCCTCACTTTCCAAAAGAGGTGTATGTGAAACTCTTTTAACTCAGTATTTTAAGTAAGTTGAATTATATTTAAAATGTATTTGTCATTCTAAAATCAAAGAACTGAGAAAACTGGCAACTAGGCTATTGGATCTGGTAACTACTCATCTCCACAACATAATGATATGCATTTCTACCTCTCATTTACTCAAAGCTAATCATACTCAGTGGCCTTTTTGTTTCATGCTCCAAAATCCATTCTGCATCAGGTTTTTGTTCATAATCCTCACCAGAAACACCGTTTCCTTCCCTCTCTGGCTCACATTTAAGGAACAAATCTTCCTCTTTCATATATAGGATAAGGTCACATACCCTTTGGTCCCCATAGTAGAGTTGTTTCTACTACTTCCTGTTTTCCTTGATGGTTGCACTTTTCCTTTTTAATAATCCCTATCATGAGTGAAAGTACTCATATAATTATTTACTACTTTTTTCCAACTACACTAAAGGTTTGATGAGGACAGAGACTGTGCTATACAGGAAAATTAAAAACACTAACACCAGTGTTTCTTTGCTGATTTCAATTTCCCTCAAATTTGGGGTCCATAAAGACAAGGTCCTTGTCTTTTTGTTTATAGCTTTGTCTTTAGCCCCTTGCTATAGAATCTAGCTCATGGCATTCATTAAACAAATTGTTGTGGAATTAATTGATGAAAGAAGCTTTCAGTACAGTGAAGAGTTATATGATTACTTCTATCTGTTCTGTCAAGATTTTTGCTTTTATACTTAGTTTTTAAACATTGTTTAGTTTTTAATATATTAAATATATTGAAGGGAGCTATATTGTATGTTAGATATATTAGCACTTGCAATTCATGCCAACTTTCAGTCTTGAAATATCATTTATAAAATTGGCAATGAATAGCAAAATTTATAAGCAGGGATGGTTCATTTTAATTACTAACTGTGTTTATAAAACAACAGCTAAATAGAAAAATATAGCTATAAATATGTCTACTCAGAAACCAGTAGAATTAGAAAGTCAGAATTTGAGAACTAGAGCAACCCTAGATTTCATCTAGCACAAACAAAATATGTCATAAATAAACACAAATGGGAAGTGATTTACCCAAGATCATAAAGGTAATTCATGGTAAAGGAAAAATTTACCTCTAATTTCTTGACCTCTTTTTCTTTTCTCTTCCTTCTTTTCTTTCTTTCTTTGCTTTACTACTGAGCCATATCCATAGCCCATTTTTTACTTTGTATTTTGAGTCAGGTCTCTCTAAGTTACACAGGCTGCCTCTGGCTTCGAACTTGCAATCTCCCTGCCTCTGCCTCCCGAGTCACTGGGACTACAAGCATGCATCACCATGCCTAGCTTTCTTTTTAAATATATTTAAAAATGATTTTAATTGTACAAATTTGTGGATCACTGTGTGATAATTTGGTACATATGTAGTAGATAATGATCAAATCAGGATAGTTAAGGTTTCTATTTCCTTAAACATTATTTTATATTAACAAATAATAATTTTACATATTCATGAGATAGTCGATATTTCAGTATATGTATATAAATTACTGATCAAATCTAGATAATTAATATTTCTATCTCCTTATTGTTACTTTGTGATTGGAACCTTTGGGCTCCTCTTTTGTACGTGTGTGTTGATACTTTGTTTTTGTTTTTGAGACAATGTTTTTCCATGTAGCCCAGGTGGCCTCAAATATGTGATTCTCCTGCCTCAGTTTCCTGTGTACTGGGATTATAGGCATCTACCACCAGGCTGGCTCTAATTATTAGTAAAAGATATAACAGGTTATTGTGAGGTATAGTCCACTCGCTGTATCTAGATCATTATAACTTACTACTTCTATCTGACTGTGTTTGAGTACCCATTATCTAACTTCACTCTGCTTCCCTGCTATCCTTCCCAGCCATTAGTAACCATTAATATACAGTTTGATCAACTACTTCTTCAACATCTACATATGAAAGAGAATATATGGAATTTATCTTTCTGCATCTGAATTTTCACTTAGTATAATGCCCTGTAGTTTCATCCATTTTCCAACAAGTGACATAATTTCATTCTTCTTTATGGCTATATATAACTCCATTGTTTGGATACATGTACTACATTTTCTTTATCCATTCATCTGTTGAAGGGCACCTGAGATGATTCCATATCTTAGCTATTGTGAACAGTGCTGCAATAAACATGGGTGTACAGGAATCTCTTGGTGTGCTGGTTTCATTTCCTTTGGTATATATCTAGAGGACGGATTGCTGGATCATATGGTAGATCTATTTTCGGTGTTTTGAGAACCTTCCATACTGTTTTCCACAGTGGCTACACTAATTTACAGTCCCACCAGTAGTAGATGAGAGTTCCCTTTTTTCCATGTGATTGCCAGCATTTTTTATTTTTTGTTATTTTGATAGCAGCTAATCTAACAGGGGTGAGATGATATGTCATTATCGGTTTGACTTGCATTTCCCTATTGAATAGTGATGTTGAATGTTTTATCACAATTTTTTTACCATTTAAGTTTCTTCTATTGGGAAGTGTCTATTCCTATTTTATTTTTTGTCCAATATTTTTTATTTTGCAGTCCTGGGAATTGAGCTCAGAGTCTTATACATGCTTTTTAAAGTGCTCTAAGTCCCAGCCCCAACCCATTTTTTACTTTTTATTTTGAGACATGATCTTGCTAAGTTACGCAGGCTGCCTTGGGCCTCGAACTTGTGATGCTCCTGCCTGTGCCTCCTGAGTTGCTGGGATTACAGGTTTCTTTTTTCCATTTTTAGTTGAATTATTTACTTTTTTTACTAAAGTTCCTTATATATTCAAGATTCTGCTCCTGTTGGATGAAATGTTCTGTAAATATCTCTGCTCTCTCTCTCTGTTTGAGATGGTCTCTTTGTGTAGTCTGGGCTGGTCTGGAAATCACTTTGTAGCCCTGGCTAGTCTTTAAGTAATGATCCTCCTGCCTCAGTCTCCCAAGAACTGGGATTACAGTCTTGAACTACCAAGCCTAGCTGTAAATATCTCTTAAGTCCATTTGATCTATGTTGTTAGGTGCCATTGAGTTGGGACTGACCCACAGCAACCCTATGTACAGCAGATGAAACACTACTCAACACTGTGCCATGCCTGGGATTATTGTCAGTGCTTCTCTTCTGTTCATAAGAGTTTCAATGACTAATTGTTTTTTGGGATTGTTTTACCAGGTCCTTCTCCCAAGCGTACAACACTTGGTATTCCCAAGTGGTCTCCCATCCAAGTACTAACCAGGCCCAATCCTGCTTAACTTCTGAGATCTGATGGGATCAGATGCCATATTGGTATGGCTGCAGGCATTTGATCTATAATATAGTTTAACTCGAATGTTTCTTTGTTGACTTTTGTTTGGATGATCTGTCCATTGATGAAAGTGGGGTGCTCTGGCATTAAGTACATATAATTTATAATCGTTATATCTTCTTTTTGAATTGATCCCTTGATCATTATAGACTGACTTATTCTGTCTCTTTTTATTGTTTTTGTCTTCAAATCTATTTTATCTGATATAAGAATAGCTACTTCTCACTTTTGGTTTCCATTTCCATGGAATATTGTCATGGTTTAAATCTAAAATGTCATATGAAAGTCGTGTGTATGGATATTTGATCCCCAGCTAGTGGCACTGTCCTGGGAGGCTATGAAACTTTGGTAGGTGAGATCTAGCTTCACAAAAGTAGGTCACTGGGGGGGAGGTGTTTGGAGGTTTTATGCAGGCTCCCTAGTTCATGTTGCTTTCTCTTTTGATCTGCTGGGATGTAGGGGCCCATCCTGCCTGCCTTATCATCATGCCTGCCCTGCTACCATTCCTTTCTGACTCTTTAGACTGAAGCCCTTTAAACTGTGAGCCCCAATAAGTCATTCCATTCATAACTTTGTTTCTGTCAGTTACTTTGCCACTGTGATACACAAATTAACTATTACAAATATCTTTTCCCAGCATTTCACTTTCAGTCTGTATGTTTTTACTAGTGAAGTAAGTTCCATGTAGGCACCATATTCTTGGGTCTTGTTTTTATATCCATTCAGTCCATCTATATCCTTAAATTGGGAGAATAAACCCATTTATATTCAAGGTTATTACTGATAAGTAAGGACTTTGGGTACTTGGTTAAATTTATTCTTGTTTTGATTAGAATTTTTGTTCATCTTTGTAGTTTGGTAGTTTATTAATAAGGTTTGATTCTTCACTATTTCTCTTTTGTGAACCTACTTCTCCAGTGTTTTTATACTTTCATGTGTTTTCATGATGGCTGTTATCTTTGTTTTGCTTCTGGATGTAGGATTCTCTGAAGCCTGTTTTATTATGCCAGTCTTGTTGTTGTTGTTAGGTACTGTCGAGTCGGTATCCGACTCGTAGTTACCCTCATAGGGTTTTCAATGGCTGACTGTTTCGGGATTGCCTTGGGAGAGGGTTGCCAGGAACTTCTCCCATTTTTGCAGTTCTGGGAATTGAACTCAGGACCTCAGAGACTGCAGCGCAGCGCTCTACAACTGAGCTAAATCCCAACCCTTATGCCAGACTAGTGGTTAACAATTTCCTCAGTTTTTGCTCATTTTAAAAAGCCTTCATTTCTCCTTTATTTCTGAGGGATAGCTTTGTTGGGTGTCTGGTGGATCAACTATGCCTACCACTTTTATAAGGTGGCTTTCAAAATAGATGGCTTTGTCTTGAAGATGTGTCTTGTGGCGTCAATTTTATATGCAGTTCTGACTTTGCTTCCACCTGAGTGCCATAATATAATGCCCATATAGTTTCTCTACCTGTAGCCATACCACTGTGGCATCTGATCCCATTAGATCTCAGAAGCTAAGCAGGGTCAGGCTTGGTTAGTACTTGGATGGGAGATGGCCTGGGAACACCAGGTGCTGTAGACTTGGGAGAAGGACCCAGAAACCCACTCCCAAGAAACAATCATCACTGAAAACCCTGTGAATAGCCGAGAAGGCCTGACCATACTGTTTTGCCTGTTGTACATAGGGTCACTGTGAGTTGGACACCAACTCGATGGCACCTAACAACAACAACAACAACAACAACAACGCTTCTCTGGCTGTAATTAATAGCTGTGGGCACAGTGTGCCAGGGCAATGTCAGAGAGACCTACTCTTTCCAGTTGGCCACACAAGGGTGGTGACACTCTGGCAGTCCAGGAAGATGTGGCACATATAGTAGTGGTTGTACAATTCTCACTGTGTAGCCATTCTGATAGTGGGAGTGCTGGCACCAGGAGGGTGATGGACATTTCCTCAGGTACTGCTGGGCTAACCCCTGCTGCTTTCACAAGGCTACATCACACTGGTAGCCTAAGAATCAGTGAGGGGCCTAAAGCACCTTCTCTCAATCCTGGTTTCAGCCCACATGCCACATGAGAAGAGGTGGCAGTAGGGAACTGGGCCACGTGCTCCTAGTTCTGACAGCAGTATGAGCCCATATTTGGCTGCCCCGCAGAGCTGTGGGGGCAATGGCAACAGAGAAGTTCAGTGTCCCTCCACCACCTGTGCTCAGTGCTGGCAGAAGCATAGGGTACAGGTGGTCTGTGGGAGGAGGCTGTTGTGGAGAACTGTGTCACCCCATCAGCAGCATGCACTATTGGTTGTAGCCATAGCATGCACCTACACATAGTGGAGGTGGTGGAGGTGGGGCCACAGTACTTGTTCTGTGGGACTCATCCTGCATTGCTCTTCTTATTCCTGGGGATGGCAGGGACCCACACACAGATGCCCAAGTGACCTCTTATTATGTTCCACAGTATGAGTATCAAATTTTGAATGAGTATGAAGTCACGACAGATTTGTTCATTTCTTTTAAAGTGCAATCAGGAGACTAGAATGAGGGCTTCCAGCAAGCAAACATAGCTCCTAATAATATGATCAAATAAGATTTAATTAATTTTGTCATTATGTGGTATCTGTACTGGCCAAAATTCTCTCCTTTGGATCTCAAGATAGATAACTTGCCTGTCTCTTATTGCTAACTTGTCACATATATTTTTTTGAGTGATTTGCCTGGTAGCCCTGAAAATGACCAGCTCTCTGGTTGGATGGGTTTTCTGTAGCAGACTCAGGATGCTGCCTTTCTAGTCCTGGCTCACAGAAACTGGTTGTAACATGCCAATTAGATATACTGAATTCTGTTTGGACCCTGACACCAGAATTAGCAGAAGTTCATTTTGACTCATGTGCTTGGTCAACTATGAATTGAACCAGCTCTTCCTTTGAGAATTAGGGTAACTAGGTATATGACAGTAGGTATTTAAAAGGAATTAAAGCAACCTGAGTCCAATGGGAAGCAGCTAGGGTTTGTTTCAGTACTTCTGGATTGTTCCTATTAGAGGAAACAATGTTGTTGTTGTTGTTGTTGTTGTTATTGTTGTTAGGTGCCATTGAGTTGGTATCGGACTTAGAGCAACCCCATATACAACAGGCGAAACACTATTATCAGTGCTTCTCTGGTATTCATAGGGTTTTCAATGTCAGATTGATTCTTGGGAGTGTTTTGCCAGGGCTGTCTCCCAAGCCTACAGCACCTGGTGTTCCCAAGTGGTCTCCCATCCAAGTACTAACCATGCCCGGGCCTGCTTAGCTTCCTAGATCTGACGGGACCAGATGCCACAGTGCTATGGCTGCAGGCTGAAAGGAACCATAGGAGCTGTTAATATCCATGCTTGGTGATTACCAAAATCATACCATTTGAGGAATTTGGGGAAAATACTGAGATAATGAAAAAATTTGTGGAAAGTGTTTTAGGTTCAAATAGCTCACAATATCTTGACATGAATTACAGTAACATAATGTGTAGCATGTACAACATATACATTTTAACACATTACCCCTGATTTTTCCCACTGTTAGGTGCCTAGGTGCCGAGTTGAGTCTGACTTACAGCAACCCTGCATAAAACAGAACAAAACACTCCCTTACATTGTGCTATTCCCAGCACTATGCCAGTGCTTCTCTGCTATCCATAGGGTTTTCAATGTCTGATTGTTTTAGGAGTCGGCTGCCAACGCCTTCTCCCATTTTTGCGGGGCTGGGAATTGGACCCAAGACCTCTGAGAGTGCAGAGCTGCACTCTACGAACTGAGTTAAACTCCAGCCCATTTATTCCACTAGAAATGGAAATTACGCAGAGAGCACAAAAATAGTATTGTTGAGGACAAAGAGCAAAAGTTTTAGCAAAATGTTGGGCACTGTGTCATAAAATCTAAAGATGTGCAATATCACTATCATTAAAGGAAATCTTAGTTATTGGGAGAATGCTGTAACTGGAAGGAATATGTAAACACTGTTCTGAGAGAACTATTGATTCTTTTCGTTCAGACTACTCATTCATGTAAGGCTAAATGTGCAAGCTACACCATGGAACACCAAATCACCTTGAAGTTGCTGCCTCGGCAATGGCATGGCAGCTAATAGAGACAGGCTTGTATTTTCTCCTGAAGTCTTCTATCTTCCTTTAGTGTCATTGAACAAGGGCTGCTGAAGTGTCAGAAAAAAATATTTATTGCTCTTCCATATGTCACTGCCCTCCTGCCATTGACATGTGTACTCATCAGTCAAACAGAAATCACCCACCATGTTTGATTTACTGTGGCTGAAGGAAATCTGTTTGTGGGTTCCTATAACATAAACCATTTTGCTAGAGATTAATCCTCTGATTTGCATGCAGTTCATGGGAGTTACATCATTAGTTTTCATGATATATCAGGACTAAATGTAAGAAATGCAACTCTGTTTTTTTTCTCTGTGGGGTCTTGCTCATTTTCTTTCCCCTCCCTAGCCTTTTCATTAAGTCTCCCGTTGTTGTTGGGTAAAGCATTATTTACTTTGTGCCATCTCAGGTCCTAGTAGAAGATTAAGTGATTAAGTTTTAGCGATAAGGAAACCATGATAAAGTCTGTGTTTGGAACACCTGGCAAATGACTTGAATAGCAACAAACTTTCTAGTCTTGGCAGTGGACTTTTAATAAGCCTATGATGGTGAACCTGCAGAAAAATAAAATTGGATTTTCTTATTGGCATCTATATTCCATTTATATTCTGAGAGAGATGTGGAATAGAAAAGTTTTCTGAGTTTCTCAATGGTAAGAAAGTTTTCTAACATACAATTCTACTGTATAGAATTCAAAATATATCTGTACTGACATTTTTGTGCTATGAGTAAAAATGTTCCATAGGTGCATAATAGAATCTGCTGACAATCCACATCTGATTGCTACATGACACCTGTGATGATGGCAAGACTGATGACAAAGAACAGCTCCATTTATTCTGGGGCAGGTTCCAAAGTGGATAACAATTGATTGCGAGAGTTCTTCCGTATCCCAACATATTTAGGAAAGTTCCTGAAACATATAAGATTTGATTTTACTAGTGCTCCTGTAATGAATATATTGTAGTAAAGTTCAAAGTATTTTATTGTAATAAATTTATTACATAAAACTGAATCATTTGCACTTTTTAGAAGTTAGCCAATAGATTTTTAAAGAATGCATAAAATAGACACCACAAAAACCTGTTCAAACTAACAAATTCAGTTAAGTTTTAGGATACAAAATCAGCACACAAAAATCAGTTGTACTTCTATACATTGGTAATGAGCCATACAAAAAGGAAATTAAAAATAATCATGTTTATAGTAGTACCAGAGATAATGAAGGGCTGGGATTTAGCTCAGTTGGTAGAGCACTGCACTGCAGTCTCTGAGGTCCTGAGTTCAATTCCCAGCACCACAAAAATGGGAGAAGGACCTGGCAATCCACTCCCAAGGCAATCCCGAAAGAGTCAGCCATTGAAAACCCTATGAGGGTCACTATGAGTCGGATACTGACTCGACAGCACCTAACAACAACAACAACAACAACAAGAGATAATAAAATACTTTGTTATAATCTTCAGGAAAAGGATGTATACTACAAAACATTGCTGAAAGAAATTAAATTATATACAAATAAATGGAACGGCTCCATGTGTCTATAGATTGGAGGGCCCAAAACTGTTAAAATGTGCATACTACCCAAAGCAATGTAAAGATTCAGTGCTATCTCTATCAAAACTCCAATGTCATTTTTTTTTAGAATGAGAAAAAAAATTGTAAAGTTCATGTAGAACCATGGATGACCCAGAATAGACAAGGTGATGTTGAGAAAGAAGAACAAAGTTGGAGGCAACACATTTCCTGATTTCCAAAATACACTACAAGTCACAGTAACTGAAGCAGTATGATGCTGGTGTAATGATGGAGAGCCATAATGTGACAGAAATAAGTCCACAAATATATTGTCAGCTGATCTTTGACAATGACTGCAAGATTATACAAGGAAAAAGGATAGTCCTCAACAAGTGGTGCTAGGAAAACTAGATATCCATATGCAAAAGTATTAAATTGGACCCCTATCTTATATACAAAAAATAGTTCAAAATGGACTAAAAACTTAAATGTGAGATCTGAAGCCATAAAACTCTGAGAAACAAACAAACAAAAAAATCAGAGAGAATCTTCTTGACATTAATTTTGGCAATGGTTTTGTAGATTAGATGAAAACTTACACAATAGAAGAAAAATAGGTGGTACTACACCAAATTGAAATGTTCTACACACCAAAGGTTATAATTAACTGAATGAGAAGGCACCCTGTGAAATAAGAGAAAACATTTTCAAATCATATATTGGAAAAGGGGTCATTTCCCAAAATATAAGGAACTCCAACATCTGAGTAGAAATAAACAACTCCAATAAAAATGAACAAAGGACTTGACCAGACCTTTTTTCAAAAAACACAGGTAAATGACCAATAGGTTTATAAAAATGTGATCAACATCATTAATTATCAGAGAAAGTAAAATCAAAACTATATCACTGCACACCTATTATAATAATGGATATTGTCAAAAATGGAAAATAATAAATACTGACAAGGATGTGTAAAAAGGGAGCCTTTGTATACTGTTGGCAGAAATATAAGTTCATACAGGCATTATGGAGAACAGTATGGAAGCTTCTCAAAAACTAACCATAGAATTACTGTATGATCCAACAATTCCACTGCTGGGTATGCATCCAAAATAATTGAAATCAGTATGTTGAAAGGATATCTGCACTCTCATGTTCATTGTGGCACTATTCAAAATAGCTACAATTATGGAATCAACCTAAGTGTCCATCATCAAAAGAACTGATAAATAAAATGTGGTATATACACGATGGGTGCTAGTTGGCCTTTGGAAAGAAGGCAGTCTTACTATTTGTGACAACCTGAGTAAACCTGGAGGCCATTATGCTACATGAAATAAGAAAAGCACAAGGAGATTGATACTGCATGATTCCATCAACATAACATAGCTATGATAGTCAAACTAATAGAAGCAGAGACTACAATGGTGGTTACCAGGGGATTGGGGATGTGGGGGAAATCAGGAGTTGCTATTCAATGGGTGTAAATTTTTAGTTATGCTAGATGAATAAATTCTAGAGATCTACTGTGTCTATAATTAACAATATGGGATTAGATGCTTTAAAACTTGTTAAGAGGGTACATCTCATGTTAAATGTTGTTACCACAAAACCAAACCAAATCAAATGAAAACAAACTTTGGGAGATGTTGGATATTCATATTTACCTGAATTGAGATGATGGTATCATGAGTGTCTATATGTGTACAAGTTCAATACATTGTACAAATTAAATATATGCAGTTCTTGTTATATCAAATATACTTCTGTAAAGCTGTTAAAAAAGAAGAAAGTGTTTGAATAAGTGGTTTCTGGAGATTTTTTTAAAAACTTGGACAAGTGAATGCAGAAAATCTTGAACTTCATCAATGCAGATATTAAAAGTACTTAGACATAAGAGGGGATATCAGTGATCTGAATGTCTCTGGAGTGGCCTATGATTATTTCACTGCCTTAGACACGTATTAAATTCAAGATTGGGACTAGAACTAAATGCCATTATCATATGCCCAATAAGCTACATTCTGGGCATGCTATCTGTGTTTCTAAAATTTTCTCAGTCATCCCTCGTATGTCCTGACTAGCCTCATGGTATGAGAAATTGACTTACATCCAGTATATCTGTACTTACATTGGAATAACAGTGATTAAGCACTTGTTTTCTTGAGTAGGACATGCAGGAAATTTGTATTTCATCCCCTCCCTTTATTAACTATGTAATTTTGGACAGAGTAGTCTTTCTAAGCCTCTGTTAGTTTTTCAAATGTGGTTAATAAAATATGTGAAACACAGCAAAGTGTTTGGCAGATAGAAATTACTAAATCAACATTAGCTGTTGTGAAAAATATTTAACCTTCTAGAAATTATATAGCAGCCCATAACTGTATTTAAAGTCATCTCTCAACTGTCGAATGGAGGTGTGAAGTGAGAGAATTGAGGGCAAGACATAAGGAATATTTAATTAATTCCTTTGGTGAATTAATGTTGCTACTTTTTCAAATTTGCTATGAGAAAGCTGCCTTTCCTATGCAAGAAAGGAAAAACAGTGAATATCTACAATAAAGGCTGAGGCTTAGAATAGAATCCTGGGCACTAGGAATATTATTCTACTGTATGATAGAAATGCAATTTTGTTAATCAAAATGACTCAAGTCAATCATCATCTCACTGAGAGACCTACCACTATGATTGCTAGTTCTTTTGGTGGATTGTAGAGTGGTATGCTAGGTGAGTGACTCTTGGGGGTAAGTACTATATCATTCTGCTTTTTACAATTATCAGTATTATTGGACTTCTCTGATATTAGTTCTACCAATATTTCATTACAAGTGAAGTGCCTGGTGCCACTTTTACAGTGCTTCCTCTAAGAGGAAAATTCACTCTTTCAAAAATTTTAGTGCTTCTATACAACAAAGACAGGTGATATTGGTAAAGAAAAATTTAATTTAATTTTCTATTGAAAATGTGAATGATTTTACATTAACTGGGTTGTACATTCCTGAGTGTATGTAATAGCAGTTTTAGAACTTTCTGTTTATTACCTTTAAGCATGGTTATTTGAATGCATTGAATGCATATTTCATGTATGGTGGTAACATATATCAGACTTTCATGTGATTTCATTCTATTTAGTATTTCCTCTCATTATGTTGTTCACAGTTATGAAATAAATGTTTGTATAGTAAACTCTCTTATAGGCATTGTACCAAGAAACAGACAAAAAGTCTCCAGAAAAATCACAAGCACATTAAGCATCATAATTTAAGCAGCAAGAATTCCTTTTAATCATACAATCCTTTTCATAAGAACTTCCAAAGAGTAATTTAAATATACATGGAAAACAATCTACAGCATAAAACTTACATAATTAAGGTTGCAATCTTAATGTTAGCAGTTTTGTGTCTCATGTCCACTTTCTAACCCACATGTACACAAATACACATGCATACAAATCTGGGTATTTATGTTTTACCATCTTTGTGGACAAATTATTCCTGTACTATTTTTGAATGATTATACTCTTTTGTTCATGAAAGATTAAACTGGTAGGGTTAACTAGGCATTTTAGAAACAGAACACCTCAAGGATCATGAATTAAAATCTATAACCATTTCAATTTTAAAGACTTTAATTTGATCTTTTTCTATGTCTCACTAGATTTCATGCTTAGAGTGTCTAATGATCCCAAGGGTACATTTAATGGCCTTGTGAACTAATTACACCCAACTCTTTCATAGCTTCTGACTACATTTGCATTTTGTTTTTGAGAACATGTCCCACTGTGTTGTCCAGGCTGGCCTCGAACTTCTGGCATCAAGCAATCCTATCTCAACCTCTAAAGTAGCTGTAACTACAAGTATACCACTGTGGCCAGCCTGCATATATTCTTAAGAAGAGTGGGCTCTGTCATCCAGTGGAGAAAAAGACTGGGTGCCAGTCTTCCTTACCATTTAAACAGCAACCAAAAGGGCAATGCCTAGGGATAGTGTGACAGCAGTGCCAGCTCTGTAGTGGAAAGAATAGGTAATTTGTCCATTTAACATGGATTAAACCTAAATTCATATTGATATAGCTACTTATATGGCACTGTGTTTATTGAGAAGAGGAAGTTTCTTACTGCATGAGCCACCTTCCTTTTTGATTCACTGATAAATACACTGGCTCTCTTAAGCCCTATTAAGCACTTAGGAGGTTCTTGTCAAATAAAAAATATGAATTTTCCATTTCTGACATGTAGTTTAGGCTTGCCTGATTTAAAATATTCTAAGCATCTTTCAGTACATTTTTCTTGACTGTATGTAGAGCTGCTTTTAATCTGATTCTGGTGAATGGATATCTGTGATTTAAATATCTTCATAAAAGGATGTTGTTCTCTTTGTCAAGATCTTACTAAAATTCTGAGGGGAACTGAACTTTACACATTTCCCACAAGTCCTCTCATTATTATTCTTTCTATTACAGGACTCCAACCTATGACTTTAGACTCTTCTTTAATTCTCATTCCCCCAATTTTAAACTTATTTTGTCACCTAGTCAGATGTTAAATAATTCTTTATTTATAGAATTCATGTTTTTTACTTGTCACTTTTAATAAACTCACTGTCAGACCTAGTTCCTGGCCACTTATATCTCTTATTCCAAACTCACAACAGTGAGACTTTCTACTTCAGTCAGTAATAAAATTTGCAGTCAAAACTACACTTGCAGCACTTCTGGATTGATGTAAATCTATACAAAGTTTATGTGTACTTGGATAAATTATGCTCTTTTCCAATGCCATCCATTTATTGATCAATCTATACTTTAAAAAGGAAAGGCATTATCTTATAATCATTATATGTCCCACGTAACTAATCCCCCCCACATATTTACACCATCTAAAAGCTTATGTAACATGATTCTGGGATGAATGGCTTCTTGTTCGATCTGTAGAATCTGACATTAAGTGCACTTTAAATTGATATTTAGTGATGTTACTCTAAAAACAATGTGGAAAAGATTTGTCTCATGAAAGTTGGTATATTATCTTTCCAAATTGAAAGAATTGACTTCTCAGTTTGAAGTCAGTGACATTTGCAACAGTTTCTTAAAGGATTCTAGGATTGAATCTTACAAGCACACTTATTTATCTGTGGAAAAAGCAAATATGAATGTGCCACTCAGTCTCTCAGCTTTCAGTTTTATGGACCAACTGAGCAGTTATTACTGGATTAGGAAAAAGCCAAGCCAAATAAAATAAACTCTTCAACTGTTACTAACGCGTTTTCATAAAGATACCAAAAAGATTTAAAGGCACTCTGGAGGTGAGTTAATAAAATGAAGGACTAAAGGGGACAAGATGATACAAATGAAATAAATCTTTCATAAATGCAAAAAGAAAGTTAAATGGCTCAAAGATAAAAAGGAATGAAAACTGAGAAGAAAAGGACAAGCAGGAGCAGACAGTCTCCAGTTACATTGTTAAAAGTGACTTGATACATTTCATGTGGGAAACTATACATTTATACCTTTATTATCAGCAATAAAATGTCATCTATATATGTTGTGATCATAACTAGTCTTTAAATTTTCAATAGTTATAATCCCCCTTTCATATGAGGAAATCTTATATTATTCACCAAGAACATATTTCAGATATGGGAAATATCTTTTTATACAAAATGAACAAAAGGTATTTAAAATATATAAATTCATTTTGTACTTTAAACACAGTGAGAATTCCAGGTGAGGCAAGGTGAAAAAAGGGGAACAAAATGTTTAATCTGAAAATGCAACCTGCAGACCAAGTATTTGATAATGGTGCTATAATTCAGGGACTCTAGGAAAAGTCTTGAGCAAAGAGTGTAGGAGAAGAGTTTCCGCATCTGTAGGAGAGTTGCTTGGAGGATGATTCACAGAAGTTTTTTGCGTGAAGCTTAGTGGGGTTCTCCTCCAGTACATCCCAGAGAAGCTTGTTTGAAACTCCAAAGTTCCAGGTTCTTCTCTTGGGAGCTTCACAAAGTAGCCATGAAGTTCAGAGAGAGAAAAAAGACCAAAGTTAGTCCCTGAACAGGGATGTGGTTGTTACAGCTGCAGTAGAACCATTAACAGCCAATTTAAGCATCTTCAGTGACCACAGTGGAAAAGCTCTGACAGTCACTGAGATGAAAACAAAGTCCCACATGGAACTCAAATTTAAAATTTACACATGCATATAAGTGGGTGCCCACTTGCACACACACACACACACACACACACACACACACACACACACACACACACAGAGTTATGGCTTGAATTTAAAATGTGCCCAAAGGCTCATCTTTGAATGCTTGGTCCCAAGCAGGTGATACTGTTTTGCGAGGCTGTAGAACCTTCAGGAAAGGAGACCCAGCTGACAGAAGTAGGTTACTGGGCACAGACCTTTGAAGGTTTGATCCTGGGCCCTGGTTCTGTTTTTTCTCTCTGCTCCTGGTCAGTCACGATGTGAAAAGCTGCCCTCTGCTCTGGACTCCTGCCGCCATCTCCTTGGCCATGCTTTTCCTACCACTATGGACTGCTACCTTCTGAAACTTTGAGGTAAAATGTTTCTGTCAGACATTTTTGTCATAGCAACAGAAAAGCTAACTAATACATACATATATATTTGTTTTTCTTTGAAACATATAAAGGAATTTCATTTCTAGCTAACAAGAAATAACAGCGACAGGAGTTACCTTCCTGCCTGAAAAAATAAAAGTAATAAAAATATAAATGAAACTCTGGACATCAGGTAATAAAGTGCAAAGAATTCTGAAAGAGAAGAGAGCTATATGAGGGAGCCAGTTTGTTGCCTTCTTGGGCTTCCCAAACTATGGTGCTGGTGTAGTGGGGGTCAGAGGTGGGAGTGGAAAACCAGGCAAAACCCAGTGGGATCACCAATTTGAGGAGAAACCTGGGCATCCTGGGAGACAGAGGTGACTAGAAATTATAGGAGAGAGCACAAAAGAGAAGAAAGCTTCATTTAAGAAAACCCCAAAGATCTGTAAGGAATTCTAAGTATTTAGCTGAGTAGTGATCAGCAATGCATGGGAAGAAACTACCTAAGACAGGGGAAAGAAATATCTAAAAGAATTATAGGTAATATTGTTACTGTGGGACACAGAGTTCAAGGTTCTTGGTCTCATTGATAAAAGAATTTAAAAATGGAAATAGGACCTTGATGATAGATTACTCACATTAGAGAGAGGAAGGATTGCCTGAGCATCAGGGCACAGGTGCAGGGGAAGGGAGATGGAAGAGGTGCAAAGAGAAAGTTATGCTTTCTGAGTTAGAAGTCAGAAAGCAGGCAGGCCCAGCAAGAAAGGTCTGTGGGCAATTGCATCAGGGGGTGAGGCATTTGGTGTTTAAAAGTCCATATCTTATTAAAGTGACAGATATTCCTCCCATTGTTTTATCTTGCTCTCAAGTGTGTCATATTTCTTCCAACCATTTACCTTAAGCTGGCCTTCTTAGGTTGCAAAACAGATTTTCCCCTTTAACACAGGAGGGGTCTTGCCTCAAAGAAGGTCCCCCTGCCTACTGCAGAAATGAAGGTATATATTGTCTTCCTATATAAAGACAATTACTGGCCACCAACCAGGCCAGTTGTAAAGAGTGTTGTTTACCAGAAATCATGCTGTTTGCAAAGGATATTATCTACAAGGGCAGTACTGACCACTGATCAGGCCATCGTTCTCAGATGAAGCTGACATATTGGTATTTATATGTCTCCCATGGTGCTTGGTCTGTGGCCATACCACTATGGCTTCTAATCCCATCAGATCTTGGAAGCTAAGCAGGGTCGGACCTGGTTAGTACTTGGATGGGAGACCACCTGGGAACACCAGGTGCTGTAAGCTTTGGAGAAGGACCTGGCAGCACACTCCTCCCCCCGCAAAAAAAAAAACAATCAGCCACTGAAAACCCTATGAATAACAGAGAAGCACTGATAATACTGTTTCTTTTGTTGCATGTAGGGTCACTATATGCAACAGAAGTCAGACACAGACTTGACAGCATCTAACAACAACAATGACATGGTGCTTGGGAAGCAGATGGCTACAGAGGGCCCTCTTTCATTCCCTTTCTTCTTGCCTACCACCCCCTATCAAAAGTACCCAGAATACACATAGGTCTCAGAGTAGTGTCTATTCCCACCAGGCCAACTGGAGGGCTGTATGATTCATGAGGCATCAGAGAAGGTACATAGAAAAATCTTGCCTCAGTAGTGAGGAATAATAAACCCTAGACTGACCACTGTCCTGGTCCTTCCAAACAACTTTGAAAAGGATGACTGAAATGGATGGAACTATTTCCAATAATTTAACTGCTTCCTAAAATAAAGCTCAATAATTTAGTGATAGAAATTATCCAGTACCCAATAAAGTAAACTTCATACCTGAAATGCAGCCAAAATTTACCAGACATGTGAAAAACAAGAAAATACAGACTCATAATACAGAGACAAATTAGTCAAAGGTAACCCAGAACTGACAGATATTTACCTTATTAGTGTCTATGACTGTGTGATTGGAAGATGTTCTTATAGATACCATTCTATGCCTTTACCAACATGTCCATGTGTCCATAGCAGTTGGGTGTCATGGGTATTAGTAATCTGAGTGTTCATCATCAAAGCCTTCCTTGGTGATTTTTTTAAGGAAAAAAAGGCTGTTGCAACATTAAAACATTTGCTAATGAATCAAAGGATATATAATTACTCTGTTTCCCACCCTCACAGATCCTTCTCTGCCTTAACTTTAGTGTCTTTCCTGGTTGTCACAAATTGCAAAGATAAAGTGAAATCATAACTCAAAGCCATTGCAAAAGCTCTTCAGAAATGAATGATTTGCATAACAAAAGCAGGTTGAAATAAGGATAAAGCCCTCAAATATTTTTTACATATTCCTCTCTCAAATATAGCCTTCTAAGTCAAAAGTGAGGTGCTAAACTGAGTGCTGTGGTGCACACCTCTATTCCCAGTGACACAAGAGCCTGAAGCAGGAGAATTGTGAGTACAATGCCAGAGGCAGCATGCATAACTTAAAGAGACCATGTCTCAAAATAAAAAAATTAAAAGGCTTGGGCAGTGTGGCTCAGTGGTAAAGCACTTGCCTAGCATGCACAAGGTCTTGGGTTCAACCTCTAGTACTGAAAAAAAAAGTAGGGTGGTACATTTCTTATGACATTAAATTGTTGTTGTTGTTGCTTCATGCTGTGGAGTCTGTGTCCAGCTTGTAGAGACCCTACATACAACAGATGAAACACTATTGTCAGTGCTTCTCTGCTATTCATAGGGTTTTTGATGGCAGATAGATTTTTGGGAGTGGATTGCCACGTCCTTCTCCCAAGCCTGCAGTATCTGGTGTTCCCAGGCAGTCTCCCATCCAAGTACTAACCAGGCCCGACCCTGCTTAGCTTCTGAGATCTGACGGGATCTGACACCATAGTGGTGCAGCTGCAGCCTACTTATCTGTAGAATTTAATAAAATCACACCATTTGTTTTAAATCCAGTAAGAAGATCTCTCAAGGTGAGATTTTGAAACTTTGACATATACTAAGATTTATATTTGATCTTGTCGAGGTCTCTTTTCTTTCTATGTGTGAGATACTCTCCAGTTTTCCTTTTTTTCTTCCTTCTTTTGCCTTTTGTTGGGGTTTTGAATTTGTTTTTATCTCATATCTTTAAATTTCTAATTTTCTATTCTATTGTAATTTTCTAGTATTCTAGGTTTTATTATTCTTCAAATTATTGTTAGATTTTCAATATAAACACTTATAGTTCCCTAATAAATCTATAACTATAACTCTAGCAAACAAGAGAAAAATATAGCATGCTTTTATTATTGTCCATTGTTTCATCTCATTTAAAATTTTATCTCTTCTTTATTTGGGATTTTAGTTCCAGATTTTATAAGCATATTATATTATAATAAATACTTAGATTTAACAATGATTTTCTGATTTTTGTTGTTTTGTTTGCCATTGCTTCTTGCACCTCACTCCTTTCTTCTAGTTTTATCTTCCTTTTTGCTGGAACACATCTTTTATTAGCTTTTCTAGAGGCATGTTCATGAATGGCAATGTCTAAGCTCTTATATGTATGAAAATGTTTTATTTCTCTGGCTCTTTAATAATATGCATAATTGTAGGTTCAAAGTTTTTTCTTTTTCTCCTTTCCATTTTTAAGCTTTCTTGCATGAGATTTTTATTTCTAATGTTATTGATTAGGATTGTGATGCTAAATTTATTTTTCTATAGCTTATCTGGTTCTCCTCAGTATTCTTGGCCAAAAT
>VMDO01019932.1:0-38614 GCA_007922755.1 Pedetes capensis
ACAAGGAAATACATTTGTGGATTCAGGCTCACACAGATCATGAGTGGCAGATCAGAGGCCCGAGAAGTCTGCCTGCAGCCACAGCCCCGATGCCTCCACTCTGGAGACCTTAATAGGGCCTAGTGGACCAGAGATGAGGAGTTGGTTCAGATATTTTAATATTAGCTGGCAGCAGATTAGAGACAGAGTGTGGTCTGGGGAGTGAATGTAAATGGACCACCCATCAGTTTAGGCCCCTGAACAAATCACCTGCCCCAAAGACCATCCCTGCTCTCCCCTCAGATGGCCGATCCACACGGTCCCTCACTGCACTTGAACTCGCAAGTTTCCCTGTCTCTTGGGTGTGGGTCTCAGGTTTCCCTGCATGCTGGGTGTGGGTCTCCCTGGAGGACAAAGCACAGGACTTTGCGTTATCCCTCCCCACCAGCACAGGTCCTAATGAGTAATCAGCTCATCAACAGTCCTGTGATGAAGGAAGAAAGGAATGAACAGTGAATGAATAAATGAATGGCCTAAAACTCTTCAGAGATCAGAACCATCATGCAGAGTCCCAGAAGGTCCAGGCCACACTGTTCTCTGTGCCCTAGGAGGCAGAGATACTGATCTATTCCTCTGACCATTTGCTCCTATGGCCACCCCAGAGCCACGTCCCATGATGACCCTGGGTTTGGGGCCTGGGGTGGCCCTCAGGGTGTGGCTGGTTCTGTTCTAAGGCAGCCGTTGGGCTCTTTGTCCCTGGAGTCTTAGAAGCCACTGCAACCCCAGGGCTGTCCCTGCTCCTTCCCTGATCCTCACCTCCTCCCCATCACTCCATCAGGACGGCCCTGCCCTGCCCAGCCTGCTGCTCCCTTACCTTCCCCGGACTCATGGCTGATGGTCCTGTTCCCTTCCTGCTGACCCTGGGGCCGGACCTCCCTCCCTAGAAATGGTAAAGGGCACAGGAATCAGTGTAGCAGCTGCCCCAGCACAGTTCCCTCACAACCAATGTCCCCACTATGAAAGAGCCCCGCTGTGACCCCGTCCATAGCCCCTTCCTTCTGTGACACTGACAGGTGGCACTGGACACCAGACAGGGCCAAACAACTTCCTCCACTGTCTACACTGAGTTAACTAGGGTATCAGAGGCGGAAGACTGGGCTACAAGCCATGACACCTGACCTCCTTCCACCCACTTGACTCAGGACTCCATCCTGGTTGGTGTGGGGTCAGCATCTTTCAAAGGTTCCAAAGAGCCTCCCCAAGGGGTAGATGGCCCACCTATAGCTGTCACATGGACTTACCATCTACTGTACACACACTCAGGGCCTCATGATGACACCATTGTCCCTAGTTCGACCCTCTCACATGGTGACATATTTGAGTGACTGTCATTTCAATTAGCACCTGCTAGATTTGGAAGAATTTGATAAAATTCAAATTGTGAATCCTGTGGACAAAGGAAAAAGAAGAAAGTGTTCCCCACATCTGTGTCCAGCTCCTCCCCTCCTTGCCTGACTGCACAGCAACTGGGGACTTCGATGTCTCCTATATTTCCTACCATGACACACAACATTTCTCCAAATTTGGTATCACTGATCATTTCATAACGTGGGGAGACATCACACTTCCCCCTGACCATATGTGTCCCCCCAGTAGGACTCACAGATCTATCTGTAGAGGGAATCGCTGATTCCCACTGATCGTGGTGTCTCCCTTTCGTCATAATGGGACCTTGCAGGGCTTCAGAGCTTGGTCTCAGAACTTATCATGCTCTCTGGAGAAACAGTCCTCTTAGGAAGTGGCCTTGGGTCCTTTTTCTTCATAACAACACCTCCTTATTGAAGAACTTTACCCTCTCAAATTGCTATCCCAGATTGGTCCTTCCCACATGGCCCAAGAGGGCCAGAGTTTCTGCAACTTCTGGTCTCCATGTTCCACCAATGGGTTCTGCACTTTAAAATCTCCACCTGCATTTCAGGAAGGAGCCACCTGGTCCTCGCCTGCCCTCCTGAGTGGGTCTGCGTGCAAGGGAAACCCATGTCAAGAGCTCAAGTCTGCTCCGAAGGCTGGCTGTCCCCTTCACTCTTCCCTTGCTTTGCCCTAGACGAGTCCCTACCTCATTGCAGTCACCATCAAGCACCTGAGCAGAACAGCCCCTCCTTGTGGCCCAACTTGACCCTGAGTCAGTGCTGGCTCTGCTCCTGGTCTCCGGGGAGTGATTTCTGCTCACACACCCAATAGTGTGGCAGGCTATGGGGACATCTCAGAGTTTAAGCACTATGGCAGGTGACATCATGACCAATCTCTAGGCTAACCTTGACAAGCAATACCTCAGAGGACACATAGCCAGGCTGAGCAATGGAGGATAGGCAAACTGGAAGGATCAGCTCCCACGTGCCCTGAGGCCAGGCAGACAACGTGTCAGTGGACCAGAGGTCAGCTGGGCCTGTGCTTTCAGGGCTGGCTCTCTCCATCACAAAACACTGCAGCTCAGACCACACATGGGGAGCCTGTGCTTCTCCCACACGCAGGGCGGGTGGCCCACAGTCTCCAAGTGCGCATCCTCCAGGATCTGCCTGTGCTCACGCTCCTTGCTGGGTCTCTGAGGACTCAGGTGGGCTGGGAGGTAGAAGAGGGAACTCTGAAGCAAGTGTCCTTTTCAGGGATCAAAGGTACCATACAGGTCAATCTTCTCTCTGTTGTCTACACAGCCAGACTGCCCAAACCCTCCCTCGCCGTCAGCAACATCAACCCCGTGGAAAATAAGGACCGTATAACATTTACGTGTAGTCCTGAGCGTGATGATGTAAAGTACTTTTGGTGGGTAAAGGGTGAGAACATTACAGGTAACAGCAGGCTGACGCTGTCCCTAAACAGAACAATTCTCACCATCATCACTGTCAGAAGGATCGATGCGGGACCTTATGAATGCCAAACCTGGAACCCAGCAAATGACCTCCGAAGTAACTCAGTGACTCTGAATGTTCTCTGTGAGTAGCTTCCATTCTTCCTGGGCCCCAACTACCCCAGTACAAGGGCAAGAGGCCAGGCCCCCAGTCCCCTCAGGTTCATAACACAGACGCTTATCCTGCACACCCAGGTTGGCCGTGCTGACCCACGCCCCACATGTCCTGTCAAGGCCCCGTCCTGAGCCTAGAATAGGGAGAGGGTGCTCCTGGCCAGAGAGGCTCGGGGTCACCACTTGGATGAAGAGAGGGGACATCTCAGACTCGGGGTCAGTGAACACAGGGTGGTGTGGGTGACTGGGACGTGGTGTGTGTGTGTGTGTGTGTGTGTGTGTGTGTGTGTGTGTGTGCATGTGTGTGTTTCTGTGTGTGTGGTACCAAATGGGAACTCAGGACACCATGCACACAATGCAATTTCTCTACAACTGATCCACACTCCCAGCCCTAGTTGGGAGATTTTTACCTTTTTTTTTTTTTTTTTTCCTTTTTTTTTTACAATACTTGAACGCAGGGCCTTGTGCATGCTAAACAAATTCTCCACTGGGCTGCACCCTAAAACCCATTTAGTAATATATTTATTTTTCCTTTGTTTTGAAAACACGATACCATTGAGTTGTGCAGGATGCTTCTAGCTTCAGACCCTCCATCTTCCTGCCTCTGTCCTCCAAATCGCTGAGATTACAGGCTTGTAACTCTGTGCCTGGCTGGTTGGGTTTTATTTGTTTATTTTTGTTTTTTATATTGTTTTGTTTTGTTTTGAGATAAGGCCTTGCTATGTATCCCTTGCTGGCCAGGGACTCACTGTGTTGACCTAGCTGGCCTCGAGCATATGGCGATCCTTCTACCTCTGCCTCCCAAGGGCTGGGATTACAGGAGTGCATCACCTTGCCCCACTTTGGGGGACTTCTTAAAGGAAGGTGGTCACGTGGCTCACCATGCTAAGCCCTTCTATACACTTGCACCTTCCTCTTCCTTCTAATGACGTCACATGTGGCTTGATTGTGTTTGCTGCAGATGGCCCAGATAAACCTGTCGTATACCCTCCAGACACTTACTTCAAATCAGGGACAGACATCTGGCTCTCCTGTGAGGTGACCTCCAACCCAGCTGCAAGTGTTAGTTGGCTTAGGAATGACAACGTGCAAGGGAATTCAAAGGAGCTCCTTATCCCCAAAAGTACCACAAAGCATACTGGAACCTATACCTGCCTTGCCCAAAACACTGGCACTGGCCTCATCACCAGCACAGGCAAGAAAATTGAAATACTTGGTAAGTGCATCTGAGGAATGTAGCCCCATGCTCAGTAGTAGACTCTTGATTTTCTGGAAAGAGTGTTGTTGTTCTTAGATGACATAGAGTCCTGTTGGACTCATAATGACCCTATTAAAGTGGAATAAAACACTTCCCTAATCTGTGTCAGGCACACTATTTGTGTTTAAGCCCATTGTCGCAGACACTGTTCCAGTCGATCTAGTGAAGGGTTTTCCTTTTTTTTTTTTTGTTTTTTTCACCTGGCACTCTCCCAAACATGATGTCTTTCTCCAGGGATTGGTCCCTCCAGACTACATGTCCAAACACATAAGACATGGTCTGGCCATCCTTGCTTCCAAGGAGCCCTCTGTTTGCACTTATTCTATGACAGATCTGTTGGTTCTTTTGACAGTCCATGGCATATTCAATATTCCTCACTAACGCCACAATTCAAAAGCATTAGTTCTTCTCCTGTCTCCCTTGTTCAATGTCCAGCTTTCACAACCATATGATGCGACTGAAAATGCCATGGCATGAGTTAGGCACAACTTCACCTTCAATGCAACATCTTTACTTTTCAATGCTCTAAAGAGATCTTTTGCCACAGCTTTTCCCAAAGCAATGTGCCTTTTGTTTTTTTGACTGCTGCTTCCACAGATGTTGATTGTAGAACCAAGTAAAGCAAAATCGTGGACAACCTCAATCTTTTCTCCATATTATTGTGAAGTTGCATACTGACCCAGTTGTAAGGATTTTTGTTTTGTTGATGTTGAGTGGCAATCCATACTGAAGCCTATGTGGAAGAAGATAATTCCTGGCCTATTTCCACAGACACAAGCAAATCCCAGTCCTCCCTGGAACCTCCAGCCCCACCCCTGAGACTCTCCTCCCCTAGCCTCTCTGATTTCCCCTGGCTGACCTGGGGACCAGCCTGGAATGTGAGAAGGGAGCTCTTCCAGCCCCAGGAAGGCCCAAGTTGTGGGAGGGGCTCTTCTAGGGGAGGAGGAAGTGTCCTCAGAGTCACAGAGCTTCTTTCCTCACTAACTCATCCCTTTATAGCACCTCTGTTTTCTTTGACGTCCTTCATGATCTACAAGGCACACCCAGGGCTCTGAAACCTGCTCACACAGACTTTCCCCAAATGGCAGGAGAAAATCGCCCTCAGGTGGAGGATGAGCAGCTCAGAGCTCTACTCCTGACTGTGCTCCTGTGTCACCCAGTGACTGGCTCTGCTCTCACGCCATCTGGGGTGGTGTGAGGTGAGTGGGGAAGGGGCCTGGGAGGCCAGTCCTGAATCTGGCTAAACTCTGAAGCCAGTCGATGCCAAGGCCTCCCTTGATCAGGGCCAGGGCAATGAGGAAAGAACAAGCCTCAGGGGAGCCTCTGAGCTGTGTCCTGGCTCTGAAGTCCCTGCTGTATCGGCATGGACACCAGCACTGGTAATGCACCTTGGAGACCAGGGAGTGTCCATGTGGAGTTCCTGCACGGGAGGGGAGGACAAGGCCAAAAATTTGTTTATGGTGTTGCTATTGTTAGGTGCTGTAGGGTCAGGTCCAACCATAGCAATGCTCACTGAGTTTCCAATGGCTGCTTCCGGAGTGGATTGCCACATCCTTCTCTCATCTTTGTGGTGCGGGGGATTGAACCCAGCCCTCAGAGAATGCAGTGCAGCACTCCATCAAATAAGCGAAACCACACCCTCTTATATATATGGTTTTTGTTAGGTGCCATCAAGGTGGTGTCCAACTCCTAGCAACCCTATGTACAACAGGTAAAATACTATTGTTAGTGCTTCTCCGTTGTTCACAGGGTTTTGAATGGCTGATTGTGTTTTGGGAGTGGGTTGCTGGGTCCTTCTCCCAAGTCTACAGCACCTGGTGTTCCCAAGTGGTCTCCCATCCAAGGACTAACCAGGCCCGACCCTGCTTAGCTTCTGAGATCTGACAGGATCAGATGCCACAGTGGTATGGCTGCAGGCATCCTTATATATGTAGAGAAGGTAAAAGTTTTAGCCTCCATTGCCAGGCACTGTGGAGCACACCTGTCATGCCAGCAACTCAGGAGGTGGAGGCAAGAGGATGACGAGTTTGAGGCGAGAGACAGCCTGCTCAATAGCCAGAGCCTGTCTCAATAGAAAAAGAGGAAAAAATGGACTGGAGGTGCGGCTCAGTGGTAGAGCCCTTGCAAAGTATATGTGATGCCCTTGGTTTAAGCCCCCAGTACCAGAAAAAAAAAACATTTTTTTCAAAAGCTTACTTCTTTTAGCAGTGTAGTTCATCTTTACAGATTTCTTTCAATGTGATTTTTAATCTACAGGCCAGGAAATAAAAATGCTGTTTCTTGTTTCTGGTTTTGCTTTAAGTTTTCAGTTTTTGGTAACACAAGGGCTTAAACCCAGAGCCTCCTACTTACAAGGCAATTGATCCACCATTAAACTGCACCCCAAGTCCTTTATTTATTCATTCTTGCTTTTACTATTTATGTTTATTTCTTTAGTAGTACTGAGGGGGTTGAACCCAGCATCTTACACATGCTTTGCCAGCACTCAACCACCAAGCTGCCCCTCAGCCCATTTTCTTCCTTTTCAATTTCAGACAGGGTCTCACTAAATTGTATGCAGCCTGCCTCTGGCCTCACACTTGCTATGGTCCGGCCTCAGCATCCCGAGTCACTGGGATTACAGGCAGGCGCCACTGTGCCCAGCTCCTATTTTATTTTCTGTTCTGTGACACACTCTCACTAATTTGTATTGGCTGCCTTGATCTTGAACTCATGATCCTCCTGCTTATCCTCCTGAGTTGCCGGGGTGACAGGCAAGTACCATGGAGCCTGGCTAAAAGTCCTCTTGAGCAAGGCATGAGAATGTACCTGGTAAGTTGAGGCAGGCAGAGCTGAGTTTCAGGCCAGCCAGGGCCACATAGTGAGACTCTGTCTTGAAAACTAAAGCAAAAAATTTTAAAAAAATTAAAAAAAATTAAAAATATATATATATATATATATTCCCCTTCAAACAGAAATTCTTTAGTTTAGATTTTCTCTAGATATTAACTTCATGAAAACTGACTGATCCTTCTTAATTCTCTGACACCCTTCCTCTGAATGTAAAACCACTTCATTACAGAGGAGCCTGATATTTTATACTCACAGGATGTACGAGCAAAAGATTCCAAAAAAGTCAATGGGAGTGTAGTTGATGTGGCCCATTCCTGTCCCAGCATTTGGGGGCTGAGATAGGAGAACCACAACATGGAGGCAAGAGGTAGCCTGCCAACTTAGCAAGATTCTGTCTCAAAATAAAAATAAAAATGGCCTGAAGGTATGCCTCAAGGTAGAGCACTGGCCTAGCATGCACAAGGTCCTGGGTTCAACCTTTAAGTACTGCAAAAAAACAAAGAAAAAATACAGTAGGAAAAAATATTCCACCTGATGATCAGTTGCTGTGTACATAAGCTGAGAGGAGGCTTCCAGTATGCAATATACATAAATGGCCAGGGGTACAGCCAGGGATCACCCTGGGTGATCGGGGGTCAGAGGGAGGGGCAGCCTTACAGGGCATCTAGTGCACAAAGATATGCAACATCTGCAGCGGGTCAAGGGCATCCTCTGGACCACTTTACACTGTGGGCCCCGAGAGCTGGCCGAGATCTCTGAGGAAGGAATAGACTCAGTTGCTCCTCTCCTCTCTTTTCTACAGCTCCAATCTTAAAGCCCTTCATCAACTCCGAAAACACCATATCCACAGACAAGAAAGATACTGTGGTTCTGACCTGTGTCACAAAAAGCACTAAAATTTCCATCCAGTGGGCTTTCAATAACCACCCTCTGGAACTCTCAGAGAGGAAGACATTGTCCTTGGACAACCGCACCCTCAGCATATACCCTGCCAAGATGGAGGATGCCGGGATATACCAGTGTCAGGTCTCCAACCCCATGGAATCTGTGGAGAGTGACCCGTTCAATCTTGCTATGACCAGTAAGTGACTCTTCTCCCTTCCTACATCTTACTGGGGTATTTCTTCACCAATGGTGTGCAAAATGTTTGAAAAATCACAGGGAGAAGAATATCAGTTAACACACCAATGCAGCCAGGTATAGTGGTCCATGCCTATCGTTCCAGCTCTCAGGAGGCTAAGGCAGGAAGATTGTGAGTTCAAGGCCAGCCTGGGCTACATAGCAAGATCTTGTCTCAAAAAAAAAAAAGACCCCAAACAAGGACTTCAAATTTCTAAGTTGTTTAGGAGCTTGGGTTCTGTATTAAATACAAAACTGACTCAATATTTATCAGAAATCATTTTCAGGAGCCCCACAATACCAAAATCTGTGGATGCCCTAGTCACTTATGAAAGATGGCATAGTATTTGTATATAACTATACACTTCCACCCATATGCTTTAAATCATCTTTACATTATGTCCAATACTTAATACAACATAAATACCATATAAATGGTTGCTGCGCTGTATTATTTGACAAATAATGAAAGGAAGAAAGTCTGTAAGGTTTTCAATGGGGCCATTTTTTTCAGATTTGTGTGAGTGTGTTTTATTAGGAATAAAACCCAGGGTATTTTGCATGCTACATAAACACTTCACCACTGCGTTACTTCCCCAGCTCCTTTCTGAATATTTTTTATCAACTTATGGGTGTGAAATCCATGGATACATGAGGTCAACTGTACTGACTCTTTTATCTTGAGTCTGTATATGATGTTAAGTAAGGTTGACTTCATTCTTTATGTGACTATCCAATGTTTAACCATTAGTTCTGTATTTCAAAAGAATCAGCTCAAGGCACATGCCTGAAATCCCAACAACTCAGGAGGCAGAGGCAGGAGGATCACCAAGATCAAGGCTACAGGCATCCTATGTAACTTAGCAAGATCTTGTCTAAAGATAAAAAGTAAAAAAGGACCTGGGGTGCAACTCAGTGATAGAGCACTTGCAAAGTATGTGCAAGGCTCTGGTTTCAAACCCTCAGTTCCATACACACAAAAAAAGTAGTCAACAGAGAGGATTTTGAATACTATCAAGACAAAAAAATGAAAAAAGAGGTGATGAATACACCCATTGCCCTGGTCTTTAGGATACATTATGTTGCTGTTAGGTGCCATCCAGTAGGTTTCTGACTAATAGTCACCCTGTGTACAACATATCAAACACTATTGGTAGTGCTTCTCTGCTATTCATAGGGTTTTCAATGACTGAATGTTTTTTTGAATGAGTTGCCGGGTCCTTCTCCCAAACTTACAGCACCTGATATTCCCAGGCTGTCTCCCATCCAAGTACTAACTAGGCCTGTCCTTGCTTACCTTCTGACATCTGATGGGGTAGGACACCACAGTGGTACAGTTGCAGGCATGTGACACATTATATACATATATTAAAACATCACATTTTACCTCATAAATATATATATTCATTATGTGTCAGTTAAAAATCTTTTAAATTTGTTAAGTCATTTGGCCGTGTGTATAAGCATTTATTCCTAGGGTATCTGTTCTATCTCATTGATCTATACGTTTTTCTTTATGCCGGTAGCACATTATTTTGATTACTACAGTTTTGTACTACATTTTTAAATCTGGAAATGTGAGTCTTCCAATTTTGATCTTCTTTTTCAAGATTGTGTTGGCTATTGGGCCTACCAGGAGATCCTTTAGAGAGGACTTTTGTATTTCTATAAAAAAATGTCACTGGGCTACTCATAGGACTCACACTAAATCTGTATTTCAGTTTGATAATATTATCATCTTAATATTATTAATTCTTCTAAACCATGAACATAAGATGTCTTTCCATTTATTTATATCTTCTTTAATAATTTCTTTCATCAATGTATTACAGTTTTTCTGGTACAAGTATTTTACCTCCTTGGAAAAGCTATTTCTGAGTATTTTATTCTCTTTGATGCTCTGACAAATGGAATGTTTCTTATTTTCTTTTCAGATTGTTCAGTGTTAGTATATACAAACAGTGTATAGAAATCCGACAGGTTTTTGCATGTTGATTTTGTTAGCTTGCAATTTTGCTGAGCTTGCTAATTTATTTTAACAGGTTTTGTGGAATCTTTGGCACTTTATCATATACATTTGTGCCTAATTCCTTTATTAGAACTTCTAATAGCACATTGAACAAAAGTGGACATAGCAGGCATCCTTGTATTCTTCCTCATTTCTGAGGAAATACATTTATTCTTTCACCATTAAGTATGACATTAGCTGTGAGCTGGTCATATAAGCCTTTATTGTACCTAGATAGTTTTCTTCTATTCCTACTTTGAGTATTTTTATCATGAAAGAATGTTAAATTTTGTTACATGCCTTTACTGATCAATCTTCTTTATAGTTACAGATCCATTCAATTTTCTATTTCTTCTCCATTCCATATTGATAGCCTTTGTGTTTCTAGGAATTTATCCATTTCATCTAGATCATCCAACTGTCAGCATACAATTATTCATGGTACTCTTAGAATCTTTATTATTCTGAAAAGTCAATAATAATGTCCCAATTTCACATCTAATTTTAGTAGTTTTATATTTCTTTCTTTTTTTTTTTTCAGTTCATCTACTAAAGCATTGTCAATTTTGTTCGTCTTTTTTGAAGAACCAAGTTTTGGGTTCATTGATTTTCTCTACTGTTTTCCCAGTTTCTGTTTTATTTATCTATCTTCACTCTAATTTTTATTTCCCTTCTTCCACTAGCTTTCCATTTACAATGCTTTCTATAGCCTTAGGTTGTAAAGTTATATTGCAGATTTGAGATCTTCTCTTTTAAATGTGTGCATTTATAGCTATAAGTTACTTGCACAAGATTCTTAACTTCCTTTAGCCTCAGATTACTCAGTTTAAAATTGCAGTAAGACCACCTGTTTCTAAGAAAGAATGTCCAGATAGAAGATCAAAGAAATACTAACTCAGACACTAACAAAGAAAAAAAATAAAGGAATATGACCAAAGGCTCCAAGAACTATGAGACAAGATGAAGAGATATTACCTAAGAATCCATGGTGTAAAAGAGGAGCCAAGGCAAAGGTTAAAGGCACAGAGAAACCTATTCAATGAAATAGTAGCAGAAAACATCCAAAGGCTAAAAGAACAACTAGACACCCAAACAATACAGCCCTCCAGAACCCCACATATACATGACCAGAAAAGATACCCTCCATATCATATTATACTTAAAATGTTAAACACATAAAGCAAAGAAATTATTTGAAAGGATGCAAGAGAAATAAGCCAACTTACCTACCAAGGCAAACCCATCAGAATAACATCAAACCTCTCAATAGTAACCTAAACCATGAAATGATATATTTCAAGCCCTGGAAGCAAATAGCTACCAACCAGGACTATATCCAGCAAAGTTATTTTTTAAAAGACTCTGTCTCAAAAACTAATAATAATAATAATAATAATAATAATAAATAGTAAAATAATAAAATACAATAGAAAAGCTGGGTGTGGTCACACATGCCAATCACCCCAGAAAGCTGGAAGGTGGAGGCAGGAGGATGGCAAGTTCAAGGCCACAGGCAGTCTGAATAATTTAGCAAGACCCTGTCTCAAAATAAAAAGTAAAAATTGGGCTTGGGGTGCATCTCAGTGGTAGAACGCTTGAAAAGCAATGTTGAGGCTCTAGGTTCAAAGCCCCACTAATAATGTTTAATAAACATTAAAATTAAAACTAAATTAAATTTTAAAAGAATATGGAAAAATAAATACTTTCCAAGATAATCACAAACTTAAACAATTTACAAACACTAACTCAGTACTGCAGAGGATACTTAACACCTACATACAGAGGAAGGAGAAAGACACAAATAACAAACATGAGAATACAGGAATGAATAGATCCCTTGAAAGGAACTCCCAAATAAATGTGAGCAAGGAAAGAACCAAGTATATCTAACTTAGTAAGACAATCAGACCCTAATATGAATAGGTGAGAATTTTTTAAAAAATCAGTACTTAAACCAAATAGAAAAACAACCAACAAAATTACACAAAACACTAAACTCCTTCCAATCATAACCCTAACACAGATAGAAATTAAAAGTTCAGAAAATGGGGGTTAGGGGTATTGCTCAGTGGAAGAATGCTTGCCTCGAATGCATAAGACCCTGGGTTCCATCACCAGTGCCACAAAATAAAAAAGTATAGATTTTTGACAAATGTGCTAAAAACATACATTGCAGCAAAGACACACTCTTCAACACATGGTGCTGGGAAAAGTGAATGTCCACATGTGGAAGAATGAAATTAGACCCATAGTTCTCACCCTGTACAACAATCGATTGAAAATGGATCAAATATATTCAGGTAAAACTGGAAATTCTGAAACTACTACAAGAAAATGTAGGGAACACACTTCAACACATAGGCATAGTCACATATTTTCTTAAAAGGACTCCAATAGCCCAGGAAATAATATCAGGAATTCACGGGTAGGAGTACACGAAATTAAAAAGCTTCTGCATGTCAAAGGAAAGAATAAATCAACTAAAGAGACACCCCAAAGAATGGGAGAAAATCTTTGCCAACAATCCATCTGACAAGGGATTAGTATTGAGGACATACAAAGAATTCAAAAAATTAAATACAAAAAATATATAACCCAACCAATAAGTGGGAAATGGAACTGAACAGACAGTTCTAAAGAGAAGAAGTACAAATGGCCAATTGTTGTTGTTGTTAGGGGCCATCAAGTCAGTATCTGACTCATAGAGACCCTCATAGGGTTTTCAATGGCTGACTGTTTCGGGATTGCCTTGGGAGTGGATTGCCAGGCCCTTCTCCCATTTTTGCAGTGCTGGGAATTGAACTCAGGACCTCAGAGCCTACAGTGCAGTGCTCTACCCACTGAGCTAAATCCCAGCCCATAAGTTCATGTTAGCCTTTAGAGAAATGCAAATCAAAACTACCCTGAGTTTCCATCTCACCCCACTCACAATAGCTGCCATTAATAAAACAACAACAAATGCTGACAAAGATACAGACAGGGAAAGAACCTCTTTTACATTGCTTGTAAGACTGTAAACTTGTATATCCATTAGGGAAATCAGTATGGAGTTTCCTCAAAAAGCTAAAATTAGAACTGCCTTAGGATCCAGCTGTTACTACTTTGGGTATATACACAATGGCATCAAAGTCATCATAACACAGAGACACTTGCACTCCCATGTGCATTTCAGCACTGTTCTCAATTACAAAGATCCAAAATCAACCCAGATGTCTATGAACAGATGAATGCATTTTTTAAATGTTGTATATGTACACAATAGAATATTACATAGCCATAAAGAGAAAGAAATCATATCATTTTCAGGAAAATGGATGAATCTGGTGATCATTATTTTAAGTGAAATAAGCCAGATTCAGAAATAGAAATACATGTTTTCCCTCAATATGGAAACCATAATTAGTTCTAAAAGAATATGTGTATGAATATCTAAGAATGGAAAACACAAGGTAACATATATGGAGAGGAAGGAGACTAGTAGAAGGTGGATGGGAAGCAAAATGGAGGCAGTGAAGGAAAAATCAAAGTGTAAAGTACCTGATGCACTGTTATGAAAATCCCATACTGTAACTCATTATACTCTATGCAAATTAAATACTGATTTTATTTTTTATTTTTTTAAAAAGAGTACCTGGTTCCTGCTATTATTTTAAAGGCTTACTGTAATAATCAATTAACTCTTCAGCAAAATGCAACACACAGAGGAAATGTTTCATAAATATTAGCTGCTATTATTACTACTATTACCATTACCTTTTCCCCTCCCAACTCCAGATGTATCCCCAGCACCTCGAAAGTGTAATGAGGACATGGCCATGCACTCTCGAAACAATCCAGAAAAACGATCAGCCATTGAAAACCCTATCAGGACCACTATGAGTCAGACAGGACTCCATGGCACATGTTGTTAGGTGCCGGGGAGTCGGTATCCGACTCATAGCGACCCTCAGAGGGTTTTCAATGGCTGACTGTTTCGGGATTGCCTTGGAAGTGGATTGCCAGGCCTTTCTCCCATTTTTGCGGTGCTGGGAATTGAACTCAGGATCTCAGAGAATGCAGCGCAGCGCTCTACCAACTGAGCTAAATCCCAGCCCCCATGTCACATAGCGACATCATAATAATGAGGGCTACTAAAAGCATGTCAGAATGAATCGCATTAAGGTGTACGTTAAAAATGTCCAATAAAAAAAAGAATAAAAACGATTTCAAAGATGAAAAAAAAATAATAATAATAATGAGGGCTACTTAGAGACCAGTCTCTCCAACACATAGCATATACTGCTATTAGCCAAGTTTGCAAAAAAAAAAAAAAAGACTTAATTTATTCCAATCTTTGTTTTTAATCAGAAGGCATCTCAAAAGAAGATCTTAGGAATTAGCATTTGAATATTTTGTGAAAGACAGGACAGCATGTCTTTAGCCAGGTTATCTAAGGAAGGTACTCCTTTGGGGTATCCCCACCAGACACAGTTTAAAGAATCTTGAAGAAAAGAATCACAAGGGAGTTGCCCAGGCATGTCTCAAAGAAGTCACAGATTTACACAGGAGAAGGCAAGACTTGAAGGTTACATACATTTTTACTTCAAGCATGGCTAATTGCTATTTTCACATTTTGGTTATTTCATATGTCTCACAAAAATAATATCTCTTCGCAGGCAGTCCTCACAGCAGTCTTCTTGGTAGTTGTGTCAAAGTTCTCAACTCTCAGCTGGTGAGATTCAAACCAGATCCTGGGGTGAAAGCTCTTTCTATTTCTGTGTCCCCCTAAACTTCCCTATCTCTCTATCTTGCCTCAAAAGTGCGCCATAACAGGAGTTAACATTAGCATTAATCAGTGCACTGGTGAGGAAGAAGCCCCAAATTGTTGCGAAGCTATTATGTATGGGGGAAAGGGCAGAGAGCAAAAAACCAAACCACCGGGACACGGGGAATAAGAAAACATAGGAGGGAGAGAAAGGAGTGTGGTGCAATCCTTCAAGCCTGGAGACGGTTTCATCCCCTGAGATGGAGCCATGAATGCATTAGATATGCAAGATATTACCTGGGGCAAATGCATGTGAGGGAAAGTGGGAGGAGAGTGGAAGAAGCCGGGGAGAGCCCTGAGACCACACTGCAGATCTGATCTCCTGGAGTGAAAAAGAAGGGAGGATCTTGATCACACTGCCCTTCTAACAGAGTTTCTACCAGGGTGATGAGGAGTTCTTGAGACAAACTCAGCCATCAGGGGAAAACCATAACTTGCAGAATTGGGATTGCCTTACTTTTGTATAAGTTGGAGATGTGTGCTTTTTGATTTTTAAATTTTTTAAATTAGTGTACAATATAAGGGGTGTCATTCCAGCATGTTCCTCAAATTATATCATCTCTTTTGCCTAGTTTCCTAGAACTATATCTATCATCTATTATATCATCTAGATGTATTCCCTTAAAATTTTTTTTACATACACATTTCCTTTGGAATAAACCCAGCATCCGTATATGAGAGAGAACATGTGGTATTTCTCTTTCTGAGTCTGGCTTGCCTTTATAGCTCTATAGCTTTATAGCTGGGAACCATTGTAATCCTGGTATCTGCAACAGAGTTGGTCAATTCCCTTCGCACTAGCCTGCGCCTTGGGTCACTTAAGTTCTGGCCTCAGGAGAACTGAGAGGTACATATTCATGGCTACCAAACTGGAACCCCAGAAAAAAACATGCATTCATGAGAAGATAGGAAGTTATACAAAAATAGTTATCAGCCTTTCATACACTTGCATATTCTTCAAGTGACCTTTAGGGTGGAAACGATGTCATCGCTGGACTTGGTGTTTTCATAGAACAAAAGAAATGAGGGAATTGTAGGAAGATGGGAGCACAGAGATTGGGAAAAGCATCAAGGGTGTAGATGCTGCTCACCTCATACCTCACCTCCCCAAACAACCTTCCCACAAAAAATACATCAGATGAGGGAACAGATACTCCCTCATGCTGAGAGTAGTTTCCTAGGACACACCCTGGCACAATAATTTCACCTTCGTTCCTTCTTCTCTTTTCTTTCCATGACAGATAATTTGGCACAAATACGTTCCACACATTCAAGATGGAGCATTGCCCTCATGATATATACAGCGCTGCCCCTGTTGCTTCTCTTATTACTCGTTCTCCTGCTTTTCATGTTCCTAACTGTGGTTAGAAGGTATGATGGTGTTTTCTCCACGGGCTGTACCTGCTCCTTCCCCTTTCCTAAACTCCTGCTCCTCTGCACTCATTCCTCTGGGTCTCCAGGCTCCCTGTCCTCACGCTCCCTGTACCCAGCTGTCTCATGGATATGACTTTTCCCAATTCATCTGGTTTAGAGCAATTGATCCAATTATGTCCCTCTGTCTCACAGTAAGAAAGAAATGGGAAAAGAAGAAAAACAATTGAAGAAGCAGAAGCAGCAGCCAGAGAAAGTGAGTCTTGTGCTCTGTGGACCAGAGTCCCAGGAGGGGCTAGGGTTAAAACAGGAACAGAATCTAAGGGAGAGCCTCCCCCTCAGAAAGCCCCTTCAAGACTCCCCCAAACACAGACAGAGGTCAGGACACAGCATGTCCTCACATGCACCTGCTTTCCTTCCTTCAACATTGTTTTGTATATTCATCAATATGCTAGTGAATATTTGGGGTTTGCATGTCTCATTTTTTTATCAACACCACAAACTATCTCTTATAGTGATCATTGTTCAGGATATTGGCAAGCAGAGAATGAGTAACCAAAGCCCCTTTTCAAAGCTGAATGTTTCACAGAGGGCACAGCACAGTGGTGCTGAATAACACCTGCCTAGGTGAGGCTCTCACCTCCCATACCAACTGAGCTAATCTCTACGCATCCTTTTCAAAAGGGTGAAGCTCCGAAACCTCCTGCAGGAGTCAACGCCCAGAAACAGAAGCGGCCAGCCGAAAAACCTCTTCCTCAACATCCACAGAAAAAGTAACCAATGGGCCCTGAGCAAAAAAGAAGTAAAGCAACCTGCTGTCTGCAACACTGATGAACTCTGAGTCTCTCACCCTCTTCCCTGGGATAGCGCTCTACCCTCAGTACAAAGGGAGGACGATTTGCCATTATGAGGGTTATGGCATTTCCCACATAAATGCAGGTGCCAAGGCCTGGTGTGAACCCACCACACATAGGAAAACCAAACCCACAACCAACAATGACTGGGAGATTCCACACAGTGTCCACTGTCAGTGTTCTCTAACTGTAGGATCGCAGTATAAGTACCTACCTGCTTAGCGGGACTGCCAGCTAAGCCATTTGACAAGCCTGTCTCCAAAGAACTCACTAGAAACATCCAGGAAAATTATTTGCCAAGGTTTACAAGCCATCCCCAATAAAAACTGCAAACATGCATATATATCTTTAAGATCTGTATAGTCTTACTCAAGGAAATGCTCAGGGCAAGAGAAATTATAGCATTAAGGGGAAGACAGCTTTTAATAGACAGAATCTGCCAGGCCCTTTGGAAAGGAAGACATAGCTACCCTTCATAAATTATTTAAATTACTGTTTAACAATGCACAACGTGAGGCATTGGGATTTGTCCCCTCTCCAAGACATCGCACCATTATAATTTTGTAACTGCTTACATATGTGAACAAGGCGCTGGCTTTGGGAGATGTGGCCAAGCGCTGGCACCTACAGACTGAATAGCCCCCCCCCCGCCGCCCAGAGTCCTCCATTCACCTGGAGCTGAGTCCTTCATTCTATTGCAGAAAAGAATTTTGAAATGATTCCTAGAGAAGCAAATAAGTGAGTTTATTAAGTAGAGATAAGAGACAGTACATGCTTTAGCTTGGACCACGGGGGTTCCGAGGGAAAGAGAGATACCTAGGAAATGGATAATGGTACCTATCCAAAACATGAACGCAGGGTTCTCCAGGGAGAGAGGAGCATCTGAGACTTAACAGCTGTACATATAATTTTGGATCTTTTGAAGTTACATTGCCCAGAGAATATAATTTACAACCCAGTTTAAACATTAAACAAAGTACAAAAGAAGAAACTATGAGCTGGTTGACCTGAAAAGGATTTCCCCTTTTATGAATGAAATTGTAACATGGCTTGACCAGGCACATTGTTTAGGGTTAGGGATGGGAGAAACACAGGCCAAGAGAGCTGGAAGAAACATGTTCCACTGTTAGAGAATTGAAAAGATTCAGTAGAAATGTGTTGATATACTTTTTATCTAAGGAACTTTATTTTTTCCTTCATTAGTAAATGATGATGGGGTATGGAGTCATACTTACTGGCTTTGTCCATTGTGCATCCTTTACATCACTTCTAGCAACACTTCCATTGACCCACAAAGTTTATGGAGCCCTATGGCTACTATGGAGTTCAACTCTGATCCTTATTGGTTATCTTCCCCTAGTTTCCCACACACTCATGAAGTGGTCCTGTTTACCTTGAGCTTGACCTCTCCCCCTTGGTCCCTCCTCATTGACCCTCCTCCCCATCCCATATTCTACAATCTTCCCTTCCCTCTGCTAGATTCCTCCCTCCTTTCCAGTCCATATATTGTCCTTTCTATGCTAAGTTTAATTGTGCATTTTTTATAAATCAATTTTTGCATAGGAATTTTTTCCTTCCTTTAAGTATGAGTCAGCTCCCACATATGAGTGAGAACATATGGTATTTCTTTTTGGGGGCTTGGGTTCATTCACTTAAGATGATGTGCTCCAATTCCATCTTTTTTGCTGCAAATGCCATTATTTCATTTTTTTAATTGCTCGGCATTTCTCCGTTGTGTTTATGTGCCATAATTTTTCTATCCATTCTTCTGTTGATATGTGGTGGTTCAGGAGATGCATTATACCAGTTCACAGTTAGGAATAGAGTGTTAATAAGATGCATAGGTAAAAATTGTCAAAGAAATTATTACTACACATACAGGAAATTATCGAGGTATATGTTGGTTGTAAATATGCTCCATAATCTTGTTTATAAGATGCTCAGAGAAGCATAGGATTACAGATGAGAAAGAAAGTTTACAGATTGTCAGTCCCTAAGAATGGTCATTGCTGTTTTAGCCTTTTCATTTTGAGTATGTATCACAATAAAGCCTTTATGCACACAGTCTTTAGAGCAGTTTTTTTTTAATTGTGTCAAAATTCTTGGCTCTCAGCTGATTCAACTTAAACCAGATTCCAGGGTGAGGGCTCTTTTCCTTCCCATGCCCTCTTAATTGTATGTCTTTCTATCCTGCCTCAAAAAGGGTTGTTCTTGTTTAGCTTAGCTATGTAAACTGATCTGTGTTTGGAGAAAAGAAGTGACCAAAATCCCTCAAGCCTACTTGGCCTGCGTGCTCCCAAGTCATTGCCAGGATCTACAAATACAAAATAACAACAGGTATACCAGGCGCTCGCCTCTACAGCTGCCACATAGATAAAGTTTAAGGAACTTAAGTTGGTGAAGAAGCAGTAGGTGTATTAGTGCTGCGAGGTTCCATAGGAGGTGAATGACCAGCTGGGGGCAGACTTGATGGTGGTGCCAAGGTAAGGGAATCTCAGCAGCAGCTTCTCAGAGGGGATCCATCCAGTGGGAGGAGCCAGACATAAAGGCTGTCCATGAGTCACCCACAACCCGGGAGGACTCTCAATAAACTCATGATTCACAAGTTTAACATGATCCATCTTTTGCTCTGCGTTCCCTTTGGCTTTCACACATCAGCACACATCATAAGCAACTATCTTGACAAAACATAAAATCCTCACCTCTAGCTGGCGTGGGGGTGCCTGTCTATAACCCCAGCAACTCGGGACGTGAGTTCAGGAGGATTGCAAGTTCAAGGACACAAGGAGCCTGGGTCATTTAGGGAGACCCTGTCTCAATTTAAAAAGTAAAAAAAGGGGGGCAGGGGGTGCAGCTCGGTGGCAGAGCACTCACAAAGCCTGCCTGAGACTATGTGCTCAGCTCTCCATTACTCTTCTCACCCCAAAATTCCTTGCTCCTTTAAACTGTCTTTTGTAAATGTTCCTAAGAGCAGATCAATACTTTAAGAAAATTTTGTTGCTTTAAATGAACAGTTAGAATTTACTTTTACCTCAGTGTGTGAAATATGCACCTTAAGTTTTTTTAATAACTCAGCCTCACCCAATCTAATCACACATTTGCCATTCTTATGTATTGTATCTCCCACAAAACTTCTACAAAACGTCTTAACCTCCGGGAAATTGTTTCATTGGTTTTGTTGTTTTGCATTTGGTTGTTTGGTTGTTTGGTTGGTTTTCTTCACTACTGAGGGGCTGAACTCAGGGCCTCCTAATGCCAGGCAAGTGCTCCACCACTGAGTAGCCCCCTCAGCCCCTTTCTAAAATTTTAGTTTGAGACAGGGTCTTTCTAAGTTAGATAGGCTGCCTCTGCCCTCAAACTTGCGATTTTCCTGCCTCAGCCTCCCAAGCAGCTGGGGTTACAGGTGTGCACTAAGGCATCTGGCTTTGGTTTTGTCCCTGTTTGTTTCTGGTTTGGAACAACACTACTTTTTGGAAAAAACTGCCCTGTGCCATACAAAATTCTTTGTTATCCAAGTGACCTTTTAACCTTTTTCATATATGTCTCCGTGTGTGTGTGTGTGTGTGTGTGTGTGTGTGTGTGTGTGTGTGTATCTCCAAACTTTGGCTTTGTTCCCATGTTGTCCTACTTGATAGTTCCAGTGGGGGTCAGTGTTGAGTATTCCATTTGCTCCTTGGGAGAGGGGCTGAATTTAACAAAGGCAGTTAATTAACAAGCTATTTCACTAACTTCCAAATGCAGAGGGACTTTTGTTTTGTCGTGTTTGTTTTTATTTCTTGTTTTTGTTTTTGTTTTTATACTCTGTACAGCAGTGAGGAAGGAGCACTGACAAATCCTTCCGACTACACTCAGATGAGAGGCCTCTATCCCTGAGTTCCTGGACAAATCATCCGGGATCTTCAGAAAATCATGCTAGTCCCTCCACGCATTGTCTCAGATTGCTCACTGGAAAGGGAACCTGGATTCTTACTGTCCCTTCTTCCCTCTTGCTGGCACCTCCTGTAGAGGACAGAGAAGGGAAGAAGCTGGCAGGAGGAGGGGGACTGTGAAGGGCCTGGCAGGGGAAGGGATGTCTGCACTGGTTCCTTGTGCCCCTTCTCTACCTCTCCTGTTGGGTCCCTCTGCTGGGTCATGACAAGGGAAGCCTCACCCTGCCTGCACTGTAAGGCTAGACATTTCTCAAGAGTGCAACCCAATATAATTTGGGCATTTTTTCTTAAATCCATAAGGCCTGGACAATGGGCACTGTTGTAGTTGTAGTTGTAGTTGTAGTTGTTGTTAGGTGCTGTTGTAGTTGTTGTTAGGTGCTGTTGTAGTTGTTGTTAGGTGCTGTTGATTCGGTATCTAACTCATAGTGGCCCTACAAACAATAGGGGAAACACTATTGTCAGTGCTTGTCTGCTGTTCATAGGGTTTTCAATGGCTGATCGTTTTTTAAGAGTGGGTTGCCAGGTCCGTCTCGCAAGCCTACAGCACCTGGTGTTCCCAGGCGGTCTCCCATCCAAGTACTAACCAGGCCCAACCCTGCTTAGCATCCGAGATCTGACAGGATCGGATGCCACAGGGCTACGGGTTCAGGTAAAGTGAAACCACCTCTCCTTCAAGCCAGAATCGAACCAGTGACCTAAGGATGGCTGTGGACAAGCACCTACAGTCCTCCGCTGTACCAGCTGAGCTATCGAAGAGAGCCAGAGGGCACTACTGACCATTTTTCTTATCTTTTACAAAACATATCTGATGCCCAGCATGGTGGTCCACAACTCAGGAAGGAGAAGCAGAAGGATCGCAAGTTCAAGGTCATAGGCAGCCTATGTAACTTAGTAAGACAATGTCCCAAGATAAAAAATACAAAAGGGGTGGGTGGTGCAGCTCCCTGGTAGAACACTTGCAAAGCATCCACACACCATAGATTCAGCCTTTGAGTACCAAAAAAAAAAAGAGAAATATGGTAAGTTTATCATGATGTCCCAAGATCCTCCGTGTCTGGGAGGGCTTCAGCCTTTCCAGTCAGACCAGAACCTTCCTTGGTTTTGGGGTATAATCCCAGGAGCCCAGGGTAAAGTTTCCTGGGAGGAAGCTACCTCTCCCAGAGACATCCATGCCCTGGGGGAAGAGTGACCTTCCACCAGGACTGCTCAAGTCCTAGGATGTAGGAACTCCCTCAGAACTACTCGTCACCCCGGGAAAGAGAACAAGTTGGCTCCCAGGATTCCTGTGTCCTGAGGGAAAGCCATTGATTCCACACTGCCTGTGATCTCAGCACCCTAAGACTTCTGTGTTATCCTGGCATCCCGAGATCCCTGCTCTGCTCCAGATTAGGCTGCTCTGGCCCCAGTGCTTTCCTCCTCCCTTTAAGGTTTAGCTCCAGTGTATATGCATTATTAGAGCATTGGGGTCATGAAAGGAGAAAGAGCCTACGTAGGAAAATATAACAGACTAAAGAAAAGGTGGAGAAGGAAGAAGAAAGTGTCATGGGAGAAAAGAAAGGAAATGGCATATATTTTGCCCTTAAGGCAAAATAGGGAAGCATATATGAGGCTCCATCAAGTTGGTGTCCGACTCATAGCGAGCCTATGTACAACAAACAGGTGAAACACTATTGTCAGTACTTCTCTGCTATTCATAGGATTTCAATGGTGGATTGTTCTTTTGGGAGTGGGTTGCCATGACCTTCTCCCAAGCCTACAGCACCTGGTGTTTCCATGCAGTCTCCCATTCAAGGACTATCCAGGCTCAACCCTGCTTAGCTTCAGAGATCTGAGAGGATCAGATACCACAGTGGTACGGCTGCAGGCACATAAATAGATAGACTCACATAAAAGACATGAAATACAAGGGGGACCATTGGTGGGTGGGGAGGATGGAGAAGGGAGGTGTCACAAGAGGGAAACGGGAGGTGAACATGAGCCATGTACCATTTAACTTATGTATGGAAATGTCATAATGAGACCCACTAAGTCCTACACTAAAAATTACTAATAAAGGAAGATCCCTGGGGAAGAAATAGGCAAAGCATCACTGAAATGTAAATAAAAAATACACTGAGATTCCATCTTACCCGTTCAAAATGGCTATCATCAAAGATAAAGATATATATGTATATATGTTTTTATTATATATGTATATATTATGTATTATATGTATATATCATGTATATATGTATATATATATTATATATATGTATATGTATGTATGTATAGGAGAATGGGAGAGGATGATGGTGGGAAAAAGAACTGTTAGACACCCTTAGGGAGATCATTCCTACAAAGCACAGCATGGTCTCCTTTGCAGCAGTCAAAATATTCTCTCTGCTAGGCCACCAGACTGCTCCCCCTGCTGGCCAGGATGGAAATGGTTTCAGGGAAAGTTTGGGACAGGCTGAAACCACTGGGCCTGGAGCTGCCCCACTGCAAGCCAGAGCAATCAGCTGCGATTGTCATGTAGCTTCCTCAGGGCATCCTGGCAGTGCTCAAAATGGCATAAGGGTGTCCACTTGGCTGTTTGACTGGCAATGCTTTCCTCACAGCCGAGGGAGAACCAGGAAGAGTCTAACAGCTGTCAATTGGGGAGTGAATTTACCCCAGTCCCTAACATTCTTGCTTACTTACAGGAAAAGAAACACCAGAACAGCGCTTACAATAGGAACTCATTACTATTGATCTGACCAGTGTTTAACAGTGCTTCCACAATGATCAGCCCCTGCTCAGTGTCCCCGCAAGAGGTGGGTGCCCCGAATTTGTCTCCCATGAGGCTGATAGCAGGGAACACTGTCCATCCTCAGGAAATTAAAGCCCTGACACACGAATTTGAGTTTGCTCAGGAGGTGAAGACGTGGTCTAATTTCCATCTGATCCCTCAGCAAACCTAAGTCAGTCCCTCCTTTGAGTCTCCTGTGCACCACCTGCTCCTTCCTGGGACTCTGAGGCCCCTTCTCTCCAGAGACCCCTGGGCAACTCCTGTCCCTTCCAGCACATCAACAAGGAAAGACAAGGGCAGCAAAGGATCACCTGGGCAGAAGACAAAGGCCACCCAAAGTAGTCACAGAGGCAAGAGGTTGACGTGAGCCACAGCTCAGCCAACATACAGAGAGAAAGGGTCTCACTGAACCCTTTCCCTAGGAAAGTGGAACCACAGCCACCCACTCCCCACCACCCCAGTCCTTTTGCAGGGCATGGAGGTCACCCTCGACGGCCCACTCAGGATGCCAAGCTCCCTCTAAGATAACTGATCATGGGTCTCTGCCTCTGGGTCAGAGGCCAGGCTGGTGACAGAGAGGTAGAAGGTGGCTCCCCTCACCTGTCACACTCACATGACCCCCTTTCTATCCCCCAGAGCCACCACCATCACCTTCCCGCTGGGAGCCAGTGCCATCTGCACAGAGCAGTTGGTAACCCTGGGAAGACCAGGAGTCCAGCTGGGTTTCTGTGTCACAAAAGGAACCAGAGCAGCACCCAGGGCTCCCTCTGTGATGGCGAGGGCCCCGAGGCCAGGACACAGAAGAGTTCATCACTGGGATGCTGGGGCCTCCTCTCAAGGGAAAGGGCCCCCCTCAGGCTTGCTTCTCTCAGGGCGTTCTGGGGAGTGACACCTACCCCCAGGAAAAGAGAAGAAGGGGCAGAAGGCAGGTGTGAGAGGGGAGAGGAGAGAGAGGAGTCCTGGGCCCAGCACACCCCAGGTCCATGACGAGCGATGCTCCTGGCCTGAGAGGAGGCTCAGCTCAGAGGGAGGAAGGACAGGAGAGGGGACCCCGAGAGCAGCCCTGCTGGGGAGACTCTGGAGCCCAAGCTCTTCTCCACAGAGGGAGGACAGAGCAGGCAGCAGACACCATGGAGCCCCCCTCAGCCGCTCTCCACAGAGGCCGCACCTCCTGTCAGGGGCTCCTGCTCACAGGTGAGGGGACCATTCCCTGGAGAGGGCGGGAGGAGGGAGCTCAGGGACTGGTGGGGTGTCCTGGGCAGGGGACACGGGGATTCTCTGTGAAACCTGAGAAGAAAAGGACGCAAGAGGGACAGAAGGTGAGCAACAGAAGCCCTCAGTGACCTGGAATTGAGAGGGGGCAGAATGGCTCCATGGTTCCCTTTTCCAAGTCAGTCACCACTGGCCACGATATTTTAACAATTGATGTCAACAACTGAGAAAGGGAGAACTTCAGCTTCAACAGCTCCTTAGTCACCAACCCCAGAAAGTGGCAAATAAACCCCTGGACATGCAGGCCCCAGGCACACGGGACATCTGAGCCTGTTCCCCCAGGTCTCTGAGCCTGTTCCAGGCCCTGGGCTACAACAGAGATCATCAGACTAGCCCCTGTCCTCACGCAGCCCTCCATCCGAGAGGACAGGAAGACAGAGCAGGAAGGACATCTAGATGGTGAGGTCAGGGGCTGACAGGAGCCTGGGAGGGAGCAGAGCAAGCAGAGGGGAGAAAGTGAGGACGCAGGGTCTCTGGATGGCGTGGGCAGGGAAGGCGTCTCCCAGGATGCCTGAGGGTGAGCAGGGATCTGAGGGCAGCAGGGGAGAGCCGTGGATTCACCCGGGAGGGGAGTTCCACACAGAGCAAGGGACAGGTTCCGGGGCACTGGGGGAATGGAGGTCATGATGCTACCTCAACACCGCGGGAGACACACACACACAAGCACACTCACGTGTGCACACGCGCACACAGACACACACACACAGACACACACACAAGCAAACGCTTGCACACACACATACACACACACATGCTGGAGAATACACAGACACATGCCAAGGCTGGGGAACAAAAACACCCCTTCCTTCCACCCAATAAAAAGATCCTAATAGCTGGTCTCTGTGGCGCCCACCTGTAATCCCTGTGAATCTATAGACAGAAGCAGGAGGTTCGCAAGTTTGAGGCCAAGGGCAGTCTGCATAAGTTTGGAAGACCCTGTCTCTCAAAAAGTTAAAAAAATGGAGTTGGGGTACAGCTCAGTGGTCCAGCACTTGCAAAGCCTACAAGCACGCAGCCCTGGCTTAATCCTCATCTACCACACACACACACACACACACACACAAAGGTCTTAATATAAGCTGAGCACTGTCCCGCACATCTGTCATCCCACAGACTCAGGAGGCTGAGGCAGGAGGATTGCAATTTCAGGCCAGATGCAGCCTATGTAACTTAGCAAGACCTTGTGCGCAAATGGAAAAATAAAAAGGGGGCTGAGGAAGCCACCCAGTGGCAGAGCACTTGTTCACCATGCAGGAGGCCTTGGGTCTAAGCTCACAATACAGGAAAAAAAAAAGAATCCCAACATAGATGAATTTCTCTCTCCTCCCTCCCAGCCTCACTTTTAACCTTCTGGAATGTGCCTCCCTGTGTCAGTCTCCAAATTGAACCGGAGCCTTTCAACAGTGTGGAAGGGGATCAAGTTATTTTCCAGGTCAATGATAAGCGACAAGGTCTCAGAAGCTATCACTGGTTCAAAGTTCCCAATGGAGTAACAAGAGCCCTAATTATAATATACGAACCAGAAACGGACAAAATCACAAGAGGACCTAACTTCAGCGGTAGAGAGACCGTGTTCCAAAATGGATCCTTACGAATCCGGAATGTCACCAGACATGATCAAAGCCTCTACCACCTCCAAACCATCGGCCAGGATAACACAACTGTTGGCGCAGATGGACGTTTCTTCGTGTACAGTGAGTGACTCTGCATGACATCTGGGTGCTGGGTGGGGTTACTGCCACCTCACACACATAGGACTGTCGGGCCTGGACAGAGCCTACTTTTCTCTCTGTTCTCTCCCCACATTGGGGTTTGGGCTTTTAGTTCAGGAAACACACAGCGAAGACAAATTCAAAACATCAGAATCCATTCCCTGACTCCACCCTGCATAGAGAAGGATGGTGGGAGGGGGTAGCACAGACTAGCAGATCAGGCTCAGCCCGGCACCCCGGATCCTCCCCAGGAATGGGGCCTGAGACACCCCTGTAGAATTCAATGGGGGCCATGCTCAGGGAACCCTGGGATCCTCACAAAGCAGCCCCCCTGGGCCAAGCTCAGGTATTTGTGTCTATTTCAAGGTGAAATTACAGAGGACATGGTAAACCAGATGCCTTTGTTCTGGTAACACCTTAAGAGGAAACTGAGGCACAAGGAAATACATTTGTGGATTCAGGCTCACACAGACCACAAGTGGCAGATCAGAGGCCCGAGAAGTCTGCCTGTAGCCACAGCCCCAATGCCTCCACTCTGGAGACCTTAATAGGGCCTAGTGGACCAGAGATGAGGAGTTGGTTCAGATATTTTAATATTAGCTGGCAGCAGATTAGAGACAGAGTGTGGTCTGGGGAGTGAATGCAAATGGACCACCCATCAGTTTAGGCCCCTGAACAAATCACCTGCCCCAAAGACCATCCCCACTCTCCCCTCAGATGGCCGATCTACACCGTCCCTCTCTGCACTTGAACTCTCAGGTTTCCCTGTGTGCTGGGGGTCGATCTCCCTGGAGGACGAAGGAGAAAGCATTGTGTTATCCCACACACACACACACCCAGCACAGGCCCTAATGAGTAACCAGCTCTCAATAGTCCTGTGATGAAGGAAGAAAGAAATGAACAGTGAGTTTATCAATGAATGAAAGAATGAATGAATGGCCTAGAAATTCTTCAGAGAGGCGCCTGCATGCAGAGGCCTAGGAGGTCCAGGCCATACCTGTTCCCTGTCGCCTAGGAGGCAGAGGCCCTGGTCCATCCCTTTCATCACCTGCTCCTAAAGACACCCCAGAGCCACGTCCCGTGATGACCCTGGGCTATGGGACTGGGGAGGCCCTCAGGGTGTGGCTGGTCCAGTTCTGAAGCAGCCATGGGGCTCTTGGTCCCTGGGGTCTTTGCAATCATTGCAATCCCAGGGCTGTCTCTGCTCTGTCCCTGATCCTCATCTCTTCCCAATCACTGCAGCAGGATGGCCCTGCCCTGCCCAGCCCCTGCTCCCTTGCCTACCCCAGACTCATTTCTGATGTTCCTGTTCCCTTCCCCCTGACATTGGGGCTCGGCTTCCCTCCCTGTAAATACTAAAGGGCACAGGAATCAGTGGATCAGCCACCCCAGCAAGGCTCCATCAAGACCAATGTCCTCACTGTGAAGGAGCCCCACAGTATCTCTTTCCAGAGCCCCTTCCTCTAGTGACACTGAGAGGTGGAACTGGACATGGGACAGGGCGGACTAACTCCTCCCTCCACTCTCTATGCTGACTCAACAAGGGTGTCAGAGGTGGAAGGACTGGACTGTAAGCCATGAAGCCTGGCCTCCTTCCACCCACTTGACTTGGGACTCCATCCTGGTTGGTGTGGGGTCAGCAGCCTTCAGTAGTTCCCAAGAGCCTCCCCAAGAGGTAGATGGCCCAACCACAGCTGTCACATGGACTTACCACCTACTCCACACACCCAAGGACTCATGATCATGACACCATTGTCCCTAGGTTGACCCTCTCACATGGTGACATACTTGAGTGACTGTCATTTCATTAGACTCTGCTAGACTTGAAAGAATTTCATAAAACTCAAATTGTGAAACCTGGGAGCAAAAGAAAAAAAGAAGAAAGTGTTCCCCACGTCTGTGTCCAGCTCCTCCCCTCCTAGCCTGACCCTGCACAGCAACTGGGGACTTCGATGTCTCCTATATTTCCTACCATGACACAACGTTTCTCCAAATTTGGTATCACTGATCATTTTATAACGTGGGGAGACATCACACTTCCCCCTGATCATATGTGTCCCCCCAGTAGGACTCACAGATCTATCTGTAGAGGGAATCGCTGATTCCCACCGATCGTGGCGTCTCCCTTTCGTCATAATGGGACCTTGCAGGGCTTCAGAGCTTGGTCTCAGAACTTATCATGCTCTCTGGAGAAACATTCCTCTTAGGAAGTGGCCTTGGGTCCTTTTTCTTCATAACAATACCTCCTTATTGAAGAACTTTACCCTCTCAAATTGCTATCCCAGATTGGTCCTTCCCACATGGCCCAAGAGGGCCAGAGTTTCTGCAACTTCTGGTCTCCATGTTCCACCAATGGGTTCTGCACTTTAAAATCTCCACCTGCATTTCAAGAAGGAGCCACCTGGTCCTCGCCTGCCCTCCTGAGTGGGTCTGCGTGCAAGGGAAACCCATGTCAAGAACTCAAGTCTGCTCCGAAGGCTGGCTGTCCCCTTCACTCTTTCCTTGCTTTGCCCTAGACGAGTCCCTACCTCATTGCAGTCACCATCAAGCACCTGAACAGAACAGCCCCTCCTTGTGGCCCAACTTGACCCTGAGTCAGTGCTGGCTCTGCTCCTGGTCTCCTGGGAGTGATTTCTGTTCACACACCCAGCAGTGTGGCAGGCTGTGGGGACCTCTCCGTGTTTAAGCACTATGGCAGGTGACATCATGACCAATCTCTAGGCTAACCTTGACAAGCAATGCCTCAGAGGACACATAGCCAGGCTGAGCAATGGAGGATAGGCAAACTGGAAGGATCAGCTCCCACGTGCCCTGAGGCCAGGCAGACAACGTGTCAGTGGACCAGAGGTCAGCTGGGCCTGTGCTTTCAGGGCTGGCTCTCTCCATCACAAAACACTGCAGCTCACACCACACATGGGGACCCTGTGCTTCTCCCACACACAGGGCGGGTGGCCCACAGTCTCCAAGGGCGCATCCTCCAGGATCTGCCTGTGCTCACGCTCCTCGCTGGGTCTCTGAGGACTCAGGTGGGCTGGGAGGTAGAAGAGGGAACTCTGAAGCAAGTGTCCTTTTCAGGGATCAAAGGTACCATACAGGTCAATCTTCTCTCTGTTGTCTAACACAGACAGACTGCCCAAACCCTCCGTCACCGCCAACAACACCAACCCAGTGGAAAATAAGGACCGTATAACATTTACATGTGATCCTGAGCTTTATGGTGCAACGTACTCTTGGTACTTAAGGGGTAGGAATATTAGAGGCACCACTTCCAGGCTGCAGTTGTCCAGAGACAGAAGAGTTCTCACCGTCGCCAGAGTTACAAGGAAAGATGTGGGGCCTTATGAATGCGAAAACTCGAACCCAGGGATCACCCAGCGAAGCGACCCGCTGACTCTGGATATTCTCTGTGAGTAGCTTCCATTCTTCCTGGGCCCCAACTACACAAGTACCAGGGCAAGAGGCCAGGCCCCCAGTTCCTCAAGGTCCACAACAGAGACCCTTATCCTGCACACCCAGGTTGGCCGTACTGACACACCCCCCTCACGTCAGGCACAGCCCCATCCTGAGCCTGAATAGGGAGAGGGTTCTCCTGTCCAGAGAGGCTCTGGGTCACCACTTGGATGCAGAGAAGGGACATCTCAGACTCGGGCTCAGTGAACACAGGGTGGTGGGTGAGTAGGACTTGGGGTGTGTGGGTGTGAGTGTGTGTTTTGTGTTTGTTTCTATGTATGTGGTGCTGAGAGGGGACTCAGGACCTCATGCATGCGAGGCAATTTCTCTACCACTGATCCACACTCGCAGCTCTGGTGAGGAGATTTTACATTTTTTTTTCTTTTTTTTTTTTTTCTTTACACTAATCGATATTTGAACCCAGGGCCTTGTGCATGCTAAACAAGTCCACCACTGATCTGGCCCCTAAAGCCTTTTTTTTTTTTTTTTTTTTTTCTTTTCAGTACCGGAGGTTGAACCCAGGGCCTTGTACTGCATGCTTTGCAAGTGCTGGACCACTGACCCACCCGCCCAGCCCATTTATGTTAACATTTTCAGACAGGGTCTCACTAAATTATGCAGGCTGCCTCAGGTCTCGAAATTGTGATTCTCCTTCTCCTGCCTCTGCCTTTCTGAGCCACTGGGATTACAGGCGGGAAACACCGCACTCTGCTTCCTAAAATCCTTTTATTTATATATTTATTTTTGCTTTGTTTTGAAAACACGAGATCACTGAGATCACTAAGTTGTGCAGGATGCTTCTAGCTTCAAACCCTCCAGCTTCCTGCCTCTGTCCTACAAGTCGCTGAGATTACAGGCTTGTAACTCCATGCCTCAGTAGTTGGGGTGTTTTTGTTTGTTTGTGTTTCATGTTATTTTCCTTTGTTTTTGAGATAAGGTCCCGCTATGGCCCTACCTGGACAGGGATTCACGATGTCGACCTAGAGGCCTCGAGCTTATGGCGATGCTTCTCCTCTGCCTCCTAAGGGCTGGGATTACAGGAACGCACCGCCTTGCCCCTCTTTGGGGGACTTTTTAAAGCAAGGAGGTCACGTGGCTCACCATGCTAAGCCCTTCTATACACTTACAGCTTCCTCTTCCTTCTAATGACGTCACATGTGGCTTGATTGTGTTTGCTGCAGATGGCCCAGAAAATGCTACCATATACCCTCCAGACACTTACTTCAAATCAGGGACAGACATCTGGCTCTCCTGTGAGGTGACCTCCAACCCAGCAGCAAGTGTAACTTGGCTTAGGAATGAGGTAGTGCAACTGGAGAATTCAAAGGAGCTCATTATCTCCAAAAGTACCTCAGAGCATACTGGAACCTACACCTGCCTCGCCCAAAACACTGCCACAGGCCTCAACACCAGCACAACCAAGAATATTGAAATCTTCGGTAAGTGGATCTGGGGAATATAGCCCCATACTCTGGAGTAGACCCTTTTGATTTTCTGGAAAGAGTGTTGTTGTCTTGTTAAGTGCCATGGAGTCCAGTCTGACTCATGGCCAACCTATATAAGGTGGAACAAAACATTCCCTGATTCTGTGCCAGGAACATAATCTTATTTCTGTTTAAGCCCATTGCTACAGACATTGTAACAATCCATCTAGTGCAGGGTTTTCCTTTTTTTTGGTTCACCTGCCACTCTCCCAAACATGATATCTTTCTCCAGGGATCGGTCCCTCCTGACTACATGTCCAAAATACATAAGACAGGCTAGCCATCCTTGCTTCCAAGGAGCACTCTGTTTGCACTTCTTCTACCACAGATCTGTTGGTTCTTTTGACAGTCCATGGCATATTCAATATTTGTCTCCAGCACATAATTCAAAAGCATCAATTCTTCTCCTGTCTCCCTTGTTCAATGTCCAGCATTCACAACCATATGGTGCAAATGAAAATGCCATGGCATGAGTTAGGCACACCTTCGTCTTCAATGTGACATCTTTACTTTCCAATACTCTAAAGAGATCTTTTGCCACAGCTTTTCCCAAAGCAATGCACCTTTTGATTTCTTGACTGATGCTTCAAGGGATGTTGATTGTACAAACAAGTAAAGCAAAATCGTGGACAACCTCAATCTTTTCTCTATTTATTATGAAGCTGCATACTCACCCAGTTGTAAGGATTTTTGTTTTGTTGATGTTGAGTGGCAATCCATACTGAAGCCTATGTGGAAGAAGATAATTCCTGGCCTATTTCCACAGACACAAGCAAATCCCAGTCCTCCCTGGAACCTCCAGCCCCAGCCCTGAGACTCCCCTCCCCTAGCCTCTCTGATTTCCCCTGGCTGACCTGGGGACCAGCCTGGAATGTGAGAAGGGAGCTCTTCCAGCCCCAGGAAGGCCCAAGTTGTGGGAGGGGCTCTTCTAGGGGAGGAGGAAGTGTCCTCAGAGTCACAGAGCTTCTTTCCTCACGAACTCATCCCTTTATAGCACCTCTGTTTTCTTTGACGTCCTTCATGATCTACAAGGCACACCCAGGGCTCTGAAACCTGCTCACACAGACTTTCCCCAAATGGCAGGAGAAAATCGCCCTCAGGTGGGGGATGAGCAGCTCAGAGCTCTACTCCTGACTGTGCTCCTGTGTCACCCAGTGACTGGCTCTGCTCTCACGCCATCTGGGGTGGTGTGAGGTGAGTGGGGAAGGGGCCTGGGAGGCCAGTCCTGAATCTGGCTAAACTCTGAAGCCAGTCGATGCCAAGGCCTCCCTCGATCAGGGCCAGGGCAATGAGGAAAGAACAAGCCTCATGGCAGCCTCTGAGCTGTGTCCTGGCTCTGAAGTCCCAGCTGTATCGGCATGGACACCAGCACTGGTAATGCACCTTGGAGACCAGGGAGTATTCATTTGGAGTTCCTGCACGGGAGGGGAGGACAAAGGCCGAAAGCTTGTATATGGTGTTGCTGTTGTTGTTAGGTGCTGTAGGGTAGGTCCAACCATAGCAATCCTCACTGAGTTTCCAATGGCTGCTTCCGGAGTGGATTGCCACATCCTTCTCTCATCTTTGTGGTGCGGGGGATTGAACCCAGCCCTCAGAGAATGCAGTGCAGCACTCCACCAAATGAGCGAAACCACACCCTCTTATATATGTGGTTTTTGTTAGTGCCATCAATGTGGTGTCCAACTCCTAGCAACCCTATGTACAACAGGTAAAATACTATTGTTAGTGCTTCTCCATTGTTCACAGGGTTTTGAATGGCTGATTGTGTTTTGGGAGTGGGTTGCTGGGTCCTTCTCCCAAGCCTACAGCACCTGGTGTTCCCAGGTGGTCTTCCATGCAAGGACTAATCAGGCCTGACCCTGCTTAGCTTCTGAGATCTGACAGGATCAGATGCCACAGTGGTATGGCTGCAGGCATCCTTATATATGTAGAGAAGGTAAAAGTTTCAGCCCTCTTTGCCAGTCGCAGTGGTGCACACCTGTCATCCCAGCAACTCAGGAGGTGGAGCCAGGAGGATGGCAAGTTTGAGGCCAGAGACTGCCTGCTCAATTTAGCAAGACCTTGTCTCAATAGACAAAGAGGAAAGAAATGGACTGGAGGTGCGGCTCAGTGGTAAAGCACTTGCAAAGCATATGTGAGGCCCTTGGTTCAAGCCGCAAGTACCAGAAAAAAATATTTTTTTAAAAGCCTGCCTTTCTTTAGCAGTGTGACCATTCACCTCTACAGATTTCTTTCAATGTGACATTTACTCCACAGGCCAGGAAATAAAAGTTCTGTTTGTTGTTTCTGGTCTTGTTTTTAATTTTCAGTTTTTGGCAACACAAGGGAGTTGAACCGAGAGACTCCCACATGCATGGCAATTGATCCACCATTAAAGTGCACCCCAAGTTCTTGCTTTATTTTTTCTTTCATTTACTTGTGTTTATTTTTTTAGTGGTACTGAGGGGGTTGAACCCAGCATCTTACACATGCTTTGCCAGGACTCAACCACCAAGCTGCCCCTCAGCCCATTTTCTTCCTTTTCAGTTTCAGACAGGGTCTCACTAAATTATATGCAACCTGCCTCTGGCCTAAAACCTGCTATGTATGGTCCGGCCTCAGCATCCCGAGTCACTGGGACTACAGGCATGCACCACTGTGCCCAGCTCCTTTTTTATTTTCTGTTCTGTGACATGCTCTCACAAATTTGATTTGGCTGCCTTGATCTTGAACCCATGATCCTCCTGCTTATCCTCCTGATTGCTGGGGTGACAGGCATGTATCATGGAGCCTGGCTAAAAGTCCTCTTGAGCTAGGCATGGGAATGTACCTGGCAAGTTGAGGCAGGCAGAGCATGAGTTTCAGGCCAGCCGGGGCCACATAGTGAGGCTCTGTCTCAACAACCAAAACAAAAAAAATATACCTCTTGAAACAGAAATTCTTTAGTTTGGATTTCATGAAGTATTAACTTCATGAAAACTGGTGGAGCCATCTTAATTCTCTGACAAATTATTTAACAAAAAGGTCACACTCTTCCTCTGAATGTAAAACCACTTCATTACAGAGGAGCCTAATATTTTATACTCACAGGAAGTATTAGCAAAAGCTTCCAAAAAAGTCAGTTGGAGTCCAGGCACCATGGACTATGCCTGTCCCAGACTTGGGAGGCTGAGGTAGGAGGACCAGAAGTTCGAGGCCAGAGGTAGCCTGTCATGACACTTAGAAGGATTCTATCTCAAAATAAAAAATATACATGGGCTGAAGGTGTACCTCAGTGGTAGAGCACTTGCCTAGCATGCACAAGGCCCTGGGTTTAACCTTCAACTACTGCAAAAAAAAACAACAACAGAAAAAATACAGTGGGAAAAAATATCCCAAGTGATGATAAGTTGCTGTGTACATAGCTGAGAGGAGGCTCCTGGTGTGCAATATACAGAGATGGCCAGGGGTCCAGCCAGGGGTCACCCTGGGTGATCTAGGGTCAGAGGGAGGGGCAGCTGTGGCCTTACAGAGCATCTACTGAACAAAGATATGCAACGTCTGAAGAGGGTCAAGGGCATCCTCTGGGCCACTTTACATTGTGGGCCCAAGAGCTGGCTGAGATCTCTGAGGAAGGAATAGACTGAGTTGCTCCCCCCTCTCTTTTCTACAGATCCAATAATAAAGCCCTCCATCCACTCCGAAAAGACCACATTCATAAATGAGAAAGATATTGTGGTTCTGAGCTGTCACTCAGATAGCCTTAATATTTCCACCCAGTGGAAATTCAATGACCACCCTCTGGAGCTCAAAGAGAGGATGATATTGACCCCGAACAACCGCACCCTCAGCATAAACCCTGTCAGGATGGAGGATGCCGGGGTGTATCATTGTCAGGTTTCCAACTTCATGGAGTCCACGGAGAGTGACCCATTCAGTCTGGCTGTGATCAGTAAGTGACCCTCCTCCCTTCCTACAGCTTCCTGGGATATTTCTTTACCAGCATTGTGCAAAATGGATAAAAATCACAGGGAGAAGAATATCAGTTAACACACCAATGAAGCCAGGCATAATGGTGCATGCCTGTCATTCCAGCTCTCGGGAGGCTAAGGCAGGAAGATTGGGAGTTCAAGGCCAGCCTGGGCTGCATAGCAAGATCAGGTCTCAAAAAAAAGGCCCCAAAAGGGGAGTCAAATATCAAAGTTGTTTAGGACCTTGAGTTCTGTAACAAATACACAGTTGACTCTAAATATTCATCAGAAATTGGTTCTAGGAGCCCCACAATACCAAATCTGTGGATGCCCTGGTCACTTAGAAAAGATGGCATAGTATGTGTATAACTATACATTTCCTCCCATTCTAAATTGTCTTTAGATTATTTATAATACTTAATACAGTATAAATACCATATAAATAGTTGCTGCACTGTATTATTTGACAAATAATGAAAGGAACAAAGTATGGAAGTTTTTCAATGTGGACAATTTTATTCTGATGTGCGTGTGTGTGTGTGTGTGTGTGCACGCGCAGCTTTACTAGGGATAAAACCCAGCGTATTGTGTATGCTACACAAACACTTCACCACTGAGTTACTTCCCCAGACCCTTTCTGAATATTTTTTACCTGCAGTTGGTTCAACCTATGGGTGTGAAAACCATGGATACATGGGGTCAACTATACTGATGGATACGCCCATTGTCCTGGTCTTTAGGATACATTATGTTGTGGTTAGGTGCCATCCAGAAAACTGTGTCTCATAGAATTGAGATCACATTTTAAATGTATATGTAAGTCAGAGACATGTGCATTTCTATTTTTTTAATTGTGTTACAATATAATGAGTTTCGTTCTGGCATTTTCCTAAAATTATATCATGTATTTTGCTCTTGTTCACTCCCTCACTACCCACCTTCATGTTGCTCCCACCCTCTCTATTCCCCTCCCAACTCCAGATGTATCCCCTTATAATTTTTTTTCTTGAGCCGAGCCCGGTGGCGCATGCCTGTAATCCCAGCGGCTCAGAAGGCGGAGGCAGAAGGATTGCAAGTTCGAGACCAGAGGCAGTCTGTGTAACTTAGCGAGACCCTGTCTCAAATAAAAAGCGAAAAAAATGGGCTAAGGACGCAGCTCAGTGGTCCAGCACTTGAAGACCATGCAGGCGTGAGGCTTGGATTCAACCCCCAGTACCGCAGAAAAAAATAATAATTTTTTTTCTTACATACACATTTCCTTTGTAATAAATGCAGCATTCACATATGAAAAGAATATGTGGTATTTGTCTTTCTGAGTCTGACCGGCATTTATACCCCTGCTGGGAATCAAGGCAATCCTGGTATCTGCAACAGAGGCGGTGAATTCCCTTTGCACTAGCCTGGGCCTTGGGTCACTTAAGTTCTGGTCTCAGGAGGCCTGAAAGGCACATATTCATGGCTACCAAACTGGAACCACAGAGAAAAACATGCAACCATGAAAAGAAAGGATCTTATACAGCCATAACAATCAGCTTTTCATACATTCCCATACTCTGAAAGTGACCCTCAGGATGAAAATGGGGTCATTGATGGATTTGGGGTTTTCATAGAATTGAGGAAATGAGGGGAATTGTGGGAAGATGGAAGCACAGAGATTGGGAAAAGCGTCAAGGGTGTAGATGCTGCTCACCTCACACCTCACCTCCCCAGACACCCTTCCCACAGGAAACAGAGGCTCCCTCATGCTGAGAGTAGTTTCCTAGGACACACCCGGCTCGATAATTTCACCTTCACTCCTTCTCTTTTCTTTCCATGACAGAGGAAGCACCACAAAAACGTTCCAGACCCTCAAGATGGACCACTACCCGCATCGTATATTCAGCTCTGCCCCTGATGCTTCTCTTATTACTACTTCTCCTGCTTCTTCTGTTCCTAACAAGGTCTACACGGTATGATGGTCTTTTCTCCAGGCACCCCAGGCTGTACCTGCTCCTTCCCCTTTCCTAAACTCCTGCTCCTCTGCACTCACTCCTCTGGGTCTCCAGGCTCCCTGTCCTCACCCTCCATGTACCCAGCTGTTTCTTGGATATGACTTTTCTCAATTCATCTGTTTTAGAGCAGTTGATCCAATTATGTCCCTCTGTCTCACAGGAAGGAAGACAAGGGAAAAGAAGGAAAAAAATTGAAGAAGCAGAAGCAGCAGCCAGAGAAAGTGAGTCTTGTGCTCTGTGGACCAGAGTCCCAGGAGGAGGGAGGGAGGGTTAAAACAGGAACAGAATCTAAGGGAGAGCCTCTCCCTCAGAAAGCCCCTTCAAGACTCCCCCAAACACAGACAAGGTCAGGACACAGCATGTCCTCACATGCACCTGCTTTCCTTCCTTCAACATTGTTTGGTATATTCATCAATACCCTAGTGAATATTTGGGGTTTGCATGTCACAATTTTTTATGAACACCATAATCTGTCTCTTTTAGTGATCACTGTTCAGGATATTGGCAAGCAGAGAATGAGTAACCAAAGCCCTTTTTCAAAGCTAAATGTTTCACAGAGGGCACAGCACAGTGGTGCTGAATCACACCTGCCAAGGTGAAGCTCTCACCTCCCATACCCACTGAGCTAATTTCTACACGTCCTTTTCAGAAGGGTGAAGCTCCGAAACGTCCTGCAGGTGTCAATGCCCAGAAACCAAAGCAGCCAGCCGAAAAACCTCTTCCTCACCATCCACAGAAAAAGTAACCAATGGCCCATAAGTAAAAAAGAAGTAAAGCAACCTGCTGTCTGCAACACTGATGAACTCCCAGTCTCTCACCCTCTTCCCTGGGATAGC
>VMDO01019933.1:0-31115 GCA_007922755.1 Pedetes capensis
TTTGGCCATTTTTGCTTCCAAGGAGCACTCTGGTTGTACCTCTTCTAGGACAGATCTGTTGGTTCTTTTGGCAGTCCATGGTATATTCAATAGACGTCTCCAGCACCACAATTCAAAAGCATCAATTCTTTTTCTGTCTCTCTTGTTCAATGTCCAGCTTTCACAACCATATGATACGACTGAAAATACCATGGCATGAATCAGACGCACCTTCGTCTTCAATGTGACATCTTTGCTTTTCAATACTCTAAAGAGTCAATCTTATAGGTTTCCCAATATGTAAGTGGGATAATGAACCCAAGTGTTATATATGTTGCTTCCAAAATCCAAAGATGGCTGATAAATATTGTGATCAGTTATTATATAGTTTAATTTGTAGCACTTCAGAGGAGATGCCTGATATGCCTCAGAACAGAGGACTCTTAGAGGTTTGTCATTTTCTTTAGTACTGGAGAGTTGAACCCACAGCCTCATGCATGGTAGGCACTATGTTCTATGGCTGACCTGAACCCCAGCCTCTTTTTCTTTTTCTTTTTAATTTTGACACAATGTCTTACTTAGTTGCACAGGCTGTCTATGGCCTTGGACTTGCAATCCTCCTGCTTCAGCCTCCTGAGTAGCTGGGATTACAGGCATGTGACACTGCCTAACAGCACCTAAATATTTTGCTGATGTGATAAAATTTTCAGGAGATTTATTATATAGTTTCTAATGCTTGAATTTTAAGACATTTATGGTCCCTCCCATTTCTTACTCATCTCATCTAACTAACACATCATACCAATATAATGGATGGAATGGTATTCTTTAGAATATCAAAATTATATTTCCCTGGGATATATAATCTTACAGAATAATATAATTGATATAACACCTAGATATGACAATGAAAGTATGCTGCTCTTCCCACCATGTTTACACTATTTTGACTTTTTAAGTTGCTACCAGAAAGATATTAAATGTTTGACTACTAGAAGGTGTTGGGGATTTTTAAAATAATATTTCCCAGCTAGGGTCCCTCATAACAGCCTGAGGGGCTGACCCCTAGTTGACCCCAGGGCTCATCTCACTCAAAACAGCCCCTCCCATCGAGTGAGCAGAGATGGCCCCCGGCCAGCTTGACCAGCCTTAACCACCTTAATTTTGATTGGCTCCCCTCACCACCTGGCAGGTAATAACTGTCTCCACTTGGCAGTTATGTCCGTTTGCCCCCTGTACCTGCCAGCTGTGTGCCCTGATTGGCTGAACCCCACCATGTGACACTTCCAGGACCCTATAAAAGCAGGGCTCCTGGACCCCAGATCATCCCTGTAGCACCACTGATCCTGACCTCTCTGACCATCTCCTGAACCTCATCACCTGGACCAGCGCTCCCTACTCCAGCAAGACCATCTAGCAAGCCGGGGAGATCAAGCTCAGGGGCCCCAAAGAGCCGAAGGCATCTAGCAAGCCACAAGAGCCTCCCAACTCCTTCCATCCTTGGGAAGGAGCGGGGTAAAGAAGGCGAGCCGCGAGAGTCAAGACCATCAGACCTCAGCTGAACACCGGCGGCTGTGGCTGTGCCTTTAAGGCTGAGCTGTACCAGCACTTAGCCTGCAAAGTTCTATGCTGCAGGCCTAGAGCCAGCACTTAAAGGGATACAGCCTTGCTCTATAGGGGCTGCTTGCTCCTTGCTCTCCATAAGGGGAGCATCCTAATAAACCTTCCCTGTCCCTCTCCAACTGTCTGAAGGTCTCCCGAGGTCCTTCTTTCCCGACATCGGCCTTGTTGGTATGTTGAGGGTTTGGCCCTAACTTTAGCCGGGCTAGAGCTAAAACCCTGACAAGAAGGAACATAGAATAACTTTTCATTCCTATGTATGATAACTTTCTATCAAATCAGTCTATATCTGACAATTAAAAGCTCCATAATTAATTGCTAGATCATGTTTGAGGTAATATCTGGCATTATTATTAATTCAGTTCGTGTCTAATTATCTTCAGAATTTCTAGATATTTCTGGTTTCCCAGGGAATATTGAGAAAAATATGCAGTTCACTCTGGGAAAGACTTGATGAAAGATTCATTATGTGGAGAACTTCTCAATGAGGGAATTCCTATTCTAGCAATAGTTAACTTACATCTGTGAATTGAGTAGGAGGCTATAAAGTTGGGCTCCTTCCACTAGAGGTAGAAGTTTTCATCTAATATATGTTATTGGACAACTTCTCACTTTGTTCATTCCTAGGAACTGTATTAATTAGACTTCACCAAAAATCCTTGCTTAGCCAAAACACTTTGATTATCACTCAGTATTGAGCTTATTATGGAAATTGTACTCGCTTGCCTCTTATGGTTAAACATTGTCACCAGATCGCTTCCATTCAGAGCAGTAATTGATAAAGGACAGCCATTACAATGTTTTTCAAGAAAATGAACATTACCCCTCACCAATGAACCTTAACAAAGACTGTGTCCTTTGGGTTTTCCAAAGGGCCATGGTTAAGGGGTGAATCATCAGATTGCACCTGGTATATCTAGCTCAACATTCCCATTTCCCAGAGTTCACAGACCCATTCTAATGGGGTCAGCAAACTCTTTCTCTAAATGCCCAGATAGTGACTATTATAGACTTTGTGAGCCATTCAAGCACTCAACTGTGTCACTGAAGGATAGCCAAAGACTATGCTATAAAAGCAGCTAAAAAATGAATTGGCATTGTTGTTTAATAAAACTGTTTGCAAACAAGTAGTGGGTTGAATTTGGCTTGTCACCAAGTGGAAGCCATTGGAAAGTTTAATTCTCCATTAATCTAACCACTAGTCAGTTAGACCACCTCAAGCTTCTCAAGGCAAAAGGTAAAATATCATATCAATAAATTGGGTGTAACCTAATTACCATCTGGTCTAACAATCCAAGTCCACTCTCATACATGTTTCCCCATATAATTTTCAACATTTTAAAAAGCTGTTATATCTTTTGTGTGTCAGCAATTACCTGCTTAAGCATGCTTTCTGTTCTTTGCCTGGGCTATAATGGAAACTGGGGCATTATTTTGGGCCTAGACATAATAAGAATGAAGGTGAGCCAAGTAGAGATTTGGAATCCCTTTATGAGGAAACCTTCTATGGCAAGTCACTGGATATTCCTCATGCAACTGAATAGTCCTTCAATTGAAGAAGAGGAAGGCGACTGCATCCATTGTCAAAGAAAATTCAGAGGGATTTGTGTGTTCAATGTTCTCAGCCTCACCCATTTACCCAATTTTTCTTAACTTGCCTGAGGGTTCCAAACTTTCATAACCAGTGCTTTTTACCTTACTATAAAAGACTAGAAAGTGATGAACACTTAATTGTTAATATAACTACACAGCTATTACAATAAGGACCCACGACTAATCATCAGCTATTAATTCTGTGGTTATGGGAAATAATAACTTTAGTTAAAGACCCTTTATGGTTTTTCTGGTACCCACTTGAATTCTTGAATTGAGGGTTCAGGCTTTCCATTTTTCCTTTCCTTTTCAAATTATCTCTAGGCCAGGAATAAGTAGTCATCTTATCCCTTAGTCTTGGAAAATATTACTGTTGTCATAATTGCTAAATCTAAAGCTACTAGAGTTTCAATAAGTTGTTCTTTATTATAAATTCTACCCCTTGCCTTCAGCAATTATAATGTAGGTACTCCTGATACTACACATACTGCTATTTCTCCCTAGTGATGTTACAAAACATTTATTCACCTAATGCATAAGAAATTCCATCTAATAATTCTGTTTTGAGACTGATTTTTTAGGACAACTACTGATGTCATTTCTTTATCCATCAGTGTTATAGTATAAAATAGATGGACTACTCAAAGCCAATGAGACAAAGACTTACAAAGGAGACATTCCTAAAGGTAGGGGCAAGATTAAATGAATCAGTGAAACCAATAGGATAAGGGGAAAGCTGAAACTAAGTCTAGTGTGGGCTGCAGTTGTGAAAAAGCTGTTTGCTGGGAGCTGTGTCTTTAATTAGAGGCATTCAGATACTGGTAATTCATGGATAAGAAGAGAAGGAGCTAAAAAAAATCCCAATCTCTTTCCCTGCCCACCCTCCAATCCCTTCCTGCAAAACCCACTGGAAGCCAATTGCATAATGATGCAGTTCATACAGAAAAGCCTCTCAGAGAATGGGGTTGCATATAGAAAAAATAGGGAAGACAGTGGAAAAATGTCAAGGACAGGATTCATGATTTTTAAGCCGCTACCAAAGATCTCTCCAGCTCTGGAGCCTGTGCAATAACTTTAACCACCTGGTTCCTGGTGGTTAAATGGTGCCCCGTGACTTCTGTCAATTCATAATTCCATCTTTCCTGCTCCTTCCAGAACACTGACTTAGTGGCAGCCTTTCTCATCTTCATTCCCATCCATCAAAGAACAAAGTTCACAGTACTTTTAAAGCACAAATTTCTTAATGGTTCATTACATAAAATTTTCTTGGGCTCCCAGATATGTTTAGTTAAAATGTTTAGTTGTCAGCAACAAGCCCTTAATAAATCCATTCCAATATTTCTGTCTTGGTGAAAATTTAAGTTTCTACTTTCTGCATTTCTGAAGAATTACTGTCGTTTGAATTTCACTTAGTATATGCCTTCACTGAGTCCAGGTTTTAATCAATCAAATGAGTAAATGGTGAATTATTCAATGAATACAACAACTTAGGTAATTAACTCTGTATTCATAAAATTGACTTAAGTTAAAAATTGCTTTCCTTATTGTCAATCAGATTCCCAGGAATTGGTCAATATAAATTAGCAAAGTCTTGCAATTCATTCTCAAGAAGACTTTGTAAAAAATTTCACTGAAGTAGCGACTATATAAATGGATAGAAATTTCCTCATATCTTGTCCATGCCCTCATTGATTGTAGTTTAACATTAAAGTCAGATCCCATTCTGCTCCTTAGGACATGGTGCTCAGATGGCTATTTTAAAAGAAAAAGGCTTTCAACACTAATTGCTAATGCTTAGCTTGTCCCCCCAAAATTGTCTATTCACACTTCCAAACCACAGTGATTATTGAATTTTCTTTAGATTCTCTGTGGCATATTACAACATCTTTGGAACAAAAGCAAAGCACCAGTTGAGACTGCCATGATAAGAAAATCAATTAACAGCAGAAACGAAACAATAGACCACTAATATTTCAGGAATATTTAAAAGACAGATGCATTGTTTGTTGTTGGCTTCATTAAAATGTAGTCTGGGCATTTTCTTTCTTTCTTTCTTTCTTTCTTTCTTTCTTTCTGTCTGTCTGTCTGTCTGTCTGTCTGTCTTTTTTTCTTTCTTTCTCTCTCACTCTTTCTCTCTCCTTCCTTCCTTCTTTCCTTCCTTTCTCGCTTTCTTTCTGTCTTTTTTTCTTTCTCTTTCTTTCTCTCTCTTTGCTTCCTTCCTTCTTTCCTTCCCCCCTCCCTCTTTCTTTCTTTCTTTCTTTCTTTCTTTGTTTCTTTCTTTTGAAGTACTTGGGGGTTGAACCCAGGGCCTTGCACATTCTTTGCACATGGTCTACTACTGGCTGCACCCATAACCTATTTTTATTGTTTTAGTTTGGGTCAGGGTCTCACTAAGTTACAAAGGCTACTTCTGGCTTCAAAGCTGAGCTCCTCCTATCTCTGCCTCCAGATTCACTGGGATTATAGGTGTGAACCACTGTGCTCAGCCTTCTGGGGATTTTCTTTCTAGAAAATTAGTTCTGAATCTTTCCACTACTCCTGGAAAGTAACAGTAACAGATAGCAGACTACTCATTAAATATTTATGTTTCTTTTCCATTGTTTAGACTTATTCTACAAGACCAGCTCCCCATCATGGACAGTCTGGAGAGCCCTCAGCCTTATGTTTAGGTGGAACCATCTGAATAGTTCTCACTAAAAACCTAAGCAGAAGTGAATATGTGTAAATTTGGGGCAAAGGGGGTTAAAATGGGTATATTTCCTTTACCTTTTCTTATTCTTCCTGCTAGCTGATCATAGAGCACTCTGAGTCTTATCCTAGTAAAACAAAAATACAGAGGCACAGATTCCTAAGTTATGAAGTGGATGAAGAACACAAATCAACAAGACTTCCTGCATTAGATTTTTTCCTGAGCAATAAATAAACTTTCTTATTGTTAGGCTCCTGAAGTCTGGGGTTTGTGTCTTACAGTAGCTAGGATTACCCTAAATAATAGCAGCAGAACAATAAAAATATCATATACAAACTATATTTTCAGAAAATCTAGAAGAGGGAGAAAAGTTGCAAGTTCCAAGCTGTATTTAAGTTCTAAGAAAAATAAAGTCAATTGGGAAAACCATACAAAACCATATAAAAATTGGAAAAACCATACAAAATTTTATAAAGGTACCATAGCCAGGAACATGGATTGCAGAAGAGGTCTTGAGGCCTAGTTCTCATAAACCTATAGAAAAAGAAGTTCTTTTTGGGACCTGACATTCCTGATTAAACATGGCAGGAGGTGGTAAAAGTGAGAAGAGAGACAAAGAAGAGAAAAAGTGCAGAGGTGGCAGATTTCAGAACAAGACAGAAACCCTTAACATCTAAATACAGATATACTGCACGGGAAGATGATGTTTTTAAAGAGACCTGTAAAATGAGCCAAGATGTGGATGACCCGTCAAAACAAGCTAGGATGTGAGGATGAGTGCAAAAGTAGCCACACAGAACAATATTTTTACATCTGCACTGATATAACATATTAAGGAAGTTTTAAGCCATGAAGCTTGGAAAAGAGCTTTGAATATTCTCATTCTCACTTTCAGAATAACTCTTGCTCCCGCTTAGAAGACTCTATTTGTTTTGAATATTAGTATTAGAAAATAAATTTGATCATTCTTCCTCTAAAGGCACAAGAAACAGGAAACCAAGCCAAACCAAACAAAAACAATATAACATCTTGGAAGATGAGAAAACCAGGAATGCTGACACTAAGATATATCCCGCTAAAATGGTTGAAATGTATAAAGAAAGCATTCTTTGAACATGTAGACCAAAATGCTGAAACACTTGTAAGCAAAAGAAATTCATGTTAGACATTTAAACATTTTTAAATGACACAAAATAATTCTAAAAATTTATGAGGAATGATGTGGTATTTTGAGACAAGGACACATCATGCAATAATCAAATCAAGGTAACTAGCATATCCTCCTCAAAAACTTATCATTTCTTTATGGTAGAAATCAACATTCAAAGTTCTTTTATCTATTTTGAGATGTACAATACCTCATTTTAGTGACAGTCATTCAAGAAACCAATAAAGTGTCAGAACTTATTCTTTCTGATTATAACTTTGCACTCAAGACCAACTTTCCCCTGTCCTCTCCTCACCTCTACCCTCCCTAGTCTCTTGTAACCATGGTTATATTCACTGCTTCTATGAAATAAACTTCTTTAGATTCCATTTATGGGTGAAGTAATATGGTATTGTTTTTCTGCATCTGGCTTATTTCACTTAACATAGTATCTTTCAGATTCATCCATGTTGTCTCAAATGACAGGGTTTCATGCTTTTTTTCTGACTAAATCATATGCCATTGTGTATATATCACATTTTCTGTACCTGTTTATCCACTGCTGAGCAGTTAGATTGATTCCATATTGTGGCTATTGGGATTAGTGCTATAATGAAACTGGGAGTGCAGACCTCTCTATATAAATACATATATACACTGATTCAGAAGTATTGAAATATAAAAAGATAAGCCATGCACACCAGAAAATGCAGATAAAAAGATAGCAGGAGACTTTCAATTTTCCACAAGATAATAAATTTCAGTGTTTCCACACAGCTTCTTGTATACCATGAAACAATAGCATGAAATAAATACACTCAATTATTATCTCTAAAGAATAACTAGGGGATATAGGTGACCCCAAATTCCAGTATTCATAGAAATGGGGCAATAAATAACCATTACCAGAAATCTCTAGATCCTTGAGACTGAACTTCAGGAAAGAGACTATGCAGAGAAGAGTGTGCCCAGGACCAATATTGGTAGAAAACACATTATGTCAACTGACTCCTATTGGGAAATTAGAGCTTTAAACATTACAAATTAGAATATAGTTACTGGGAGTCAAAAGGAAAGAATTCGGAAATAAATGCAACCACAAGTGATAGTGTTGTTAAGTCACCACCTCTGGAGAAGGAACCAGCTTAGAAAAAGAAATATCCATGGGAGATGGGATGGAAATGAGCAATAAAGATGCAGATAAAAGGCCATATTAAAATCAAATGTACATCAAAAACTTACAAGACAGACAAAAGTGCTATTTAAGAAATTTATCTCACTGTACTAACAGTAGATGGTGCAACAAGCAGAAGTTACAATAAGCAGAAACAAAACTAATGAAGAAGTGTTATCTTGATGACTGACCAGGTAGAATTTAGATTAAGTTTAGATTATACAAATATGCTAAGAAACAAAAGGACACCTTATGATGTTAAAGTTTACTATTCACAAATATGATATAGAAATTGATTTTTCAGTACTGGGGGTTGAACCCAGGGCTTTGCACATACTAGGCAAGTGTTCTACCCCTGAGCTGCACCCCAAGCCCCTTTTTGGTTTTGATTTTTAAATTTTGAAACGGTTTCACAAAGTTGTACAGGCTTCCTCTGGCCTCAAGCCCACAATCCTCACACCACAGCCTCTTGAGCTGCTGCTATTACAAGTGTGTGCTATGGTACCCAGCTTGATATATTTGGATTCCTGTATTCCAAATAGCACAAGATAACTAAAACAAAACAGAAACCACTCTATACGCAAGGAACAGTGGACACCAATACCCAAACCACAGAAAATTTTAACACGTGCACTTCAGTGTACAGAGAAGAAGGTGGATATAAAAATAAATCAGAGTTTGGGAGATCTAACGATTCTAGTAATGTTTATTTCATGGATATATGTCAAACATCTTTTCCCATAATAAAAAACAATACTCCTTTTCACATGCGCACTGAACATTCATAAGGTTGACCAACCTCAACAATAATAAATTCTAGGGAAGAAGAATTCTAGGGAAGAATCTGAATTCCAGAATCACAATATTATGTATTTAAAGAATACAAAACCCAACAATGACAATAAAAAATGTATTAGCATGTTGTAATAACAATTCAACAAAATTAATCATTACTGATAAAACAAAAATAAACTGTATGTTTGTGAGAATGCAATGCACCATGAGTATATTTTACTACAAGTATGACAATGGGTGCAATTTAAAGAGACAATGATGACATTTTGAAGGCACTTCTATCATGAATGAAGTGATCCCATGACTGGCCTGCTTTCTGCTGGAGGCATGGCAGAAAGGGGAGGAATTAGAAAGATCTTGGGAGACAGGAGGAACAGAGAAAGAACACAGAAATGATCTGACTCAGAAACTTTCCCAAAGGCATAACAAGACAGTGGTAGAGGCAATGTTCAACCCCCGACAGTCCAGTTTCAGGGTCTATGCCCTTCACTGCTACTGTATTGTACAGACATTGCACCCAGGCACATGGGGTCCAATGCTATCAGTGAAAACCAAAAATTCAAAACTTAACTGGATCTTCTCTTGGAACCTGAGTAAGATAGTAAATTCAAGACACAAACAGACCAACAAATAACTTTAGAAAATTGTAATTTTTGTTAATGTTTCCATAGTCTTATAGTTGTAGATACATTGTTGTGATTAAGAGAAGCCAGTTTCTGTATTACTGAAAGAATATGACCTATAGCTGTGTCCATAACATAATTAAAGAGCTTATTTTTATGTATCATGAATAATTAAGATTCTGCATTCTGAAAGTACCATGTTGATGAATCAATTTTATATGACAGTGGGTTGCCAGACCTCACAGGGCAGGATAATACAACTCAAACAGCATGGTTGGGAAGTAGACTATGCACCTTTTCACTGATAGCCATTCACTTTTGCCTTCTCAAGCAAAACACTTTACCAAAGAAACTTCAGGGAAAGTTCTAATATCCAATATGAATGTGGTTCTGGTGTAGGAGTTGACAAAATCTATAGTAAAATTAAGGAAGCCTAAAATAACATGCAAATCAAACTGTAGTAAAAATAGTAAAGTAAGGATCTTCAAAAATCCTCTCATTCAATAGCACAACATGACAGGATCAACTTTTTCAGAACTCTAAGAGTTAACTGTTGGCTAGTAGCAATCTAGAGGGAATGTTATTTAGAAAAACAGCTAAATATCTGTAAAAATAATAAACTTAGAGATATTTCAGGTTTAGATATATTACTAAACAACAACAACAACAATAACAACTAACCCCAATACTAATAAATTCTAAGGAAGACAGGGAATATGACTTCCAGGATTACAATATATGTATTTAAAGATACTAATTTTAACAAAAAAGTGAAATATGAAAAGGAACAAGAAACAAAGGCCCATGCTCAGGAGGTATAAACAGAGTCTATAGAAAAAGGCTGCTAAAGCCTGGGTATTGGACTTACTAGACAAAGACTTTAAAATTGTTATTTAAATTATATTTACATGAGACCATATAAAAAGAATGAAAGGAAAATGTAAAATACAAACTCATCAAATTATAATATCAGCAATGAGAAAAATATAGCAAAGGCCAAAATAATCCTGCAGTTGAAAAGCATAATAACTGAAATAAAAAATTCACTAGAGAAGTTCAGTGGTGGATTTGAGCAGGAAGAAGAAAGAACAGGTGAATTGTTGATAGATAGGACAATTTAGTTTACCTATTTTGAGGAGCAGCAGTAAATCAAGAGTGAAGAAAAGTGGACAGCATTTCAGACTTGATAAAATTCTGAGCAAAGAGGAAGAGACAAAAGCTGATGCATCTATGTGAAAAAGACCCGGTATGTTTGTTGTCTGCGATGCAAAATGTAATACACATGTAGGAAGGAGACTATTTCCTAGTCAGTTTCTGCCCAGAACTCAACCATAGTCTGGAATTCTCAGAGCCAGTCACGCTTGGCATGGATGCTGCCATGATAGTAAGGAGCCTTGGGGAGGCTATCCATCTCAAATTACTACACAAACTACAGACAGTTAGGGCAAGGAGCAGCTACAGCATGGGAGGAAGGGTGGAGAAACCACAATTTTGGGAACTATGAGAAATCAGGAAGTAAATTTTATTCTGGGGCAAAGTTGTATTTTATGTCTTTCAGTCAATCTGGCATGACTGAATACCACTTCTATGTACTTAAGAACTTACTTTATATGGTAGACACAGTACAGTACAATCTAAAATATTTGGATTACATTTACAAGAAGTAAATTGTCTAGAAACTACTTATCTCCAATGTTGTGGTTGTTGTTGTTAGGTGCCATCAAGTCAGTATCTGACTCATAACAACCCTATATACAACTGACTAAACATTATTGTCAGTGCTTCTCTGCTATTCATAGGGTTTTTAATGGCTGATTGCTATTTGAGAGTGATTTGCTGGGTCCTTCTCCCAAGCCTACAGCACGTGGTGTTCCCAGTTGTCTCCCATCCAAGTACTAACCAAACGAGAAGAAATAATTTCACTGTTCAATGGTGTTACTCAGGTATTTCATAAAGCAACAAGAACCTGAATCCTATGGTTTTTGAAGAGATCAAGTACTATTCCACCACATCTGGTGAGTTTCCCAACAATGCTTTTTGTGCTTGATTGGGGCTGCAAAAAGAAATGCAGCTCTGAATTCTGAAAGACTGGATTTGGAACTCTGGTCTATATATTTGAAAGGGTGGATTTAGTGTCAGGTCCACATCCAAGATGCCTTTTCTTTCACCTTGCAATGGTAGCACAGCAAAAAGAGCAAGCTGGGAGTGGACTTTTGCCATTAGGGAAATTATAACATGCTATGCTGAAAAAAATTAGTTCTTGAAGGACTGGAGAGATACATGGAGTGCATCATACCTGCCTAGCCCACTTTTCAGTGGTGATATACAAATGATAACAATAATGATTGCTGTGTGTTTGCTTGGGGACTGATTTGATTTTGTAATATATTCCTATTGAATTTCTGAATAATGAAGGCAAAGGAATATCTCAAAGCTCATCTGAAACCTTGGAGCAGTTTTTGAGAATAAGAATCATATAGGTAATAGAAGCATTCCTGTGTTGGATCAGAGCAGTTTGGGAAAATTTGAGAATTCCTCTTCTGGTATGGGATGATCTTAATGCTTTTGGGTTCCACTACAGTCATAATGTGCCTAGTGAAGTCCATCAATGGCAAAAAAGATTGGGGTTGAACATGAGAAGAGAGGTGAATATACAACCCGAAATGATGGAAGGTATTTTCAGGCTCAGGGCCTGGAAGAGTAAATACAACATTCTCAAAGGAGAGCACATATTTTGTGAGAGATAATCACACCATGTCCACAGGAATTGAGTAACAGGCTGAGGTATTGAGTAGTCATGTTATTTCTTTCAAATAGTCTTGAGAAAGGCAAATATTTGGGGCATTGCCTGGCGCCCCCTCGTGGCAGGATTTAATATGGAAAAACCCAATACAGCCTGGAATCCCAAACAATTTGAATCCAACATTTTCTTTCTCTCACCCTGTCAAGGTGAGATAGTCATAAATGAGAGTTGGATGTGGACAGGTGTCGGGAGGTCAAATGATAAGCTGCAGAGTCGTGGTAATTTCTTCTGTCACAGAATGGATAGAGAATTGAACAACCACATGCTCGAAAACACAATTTCAGGGGGAGAAAATGAATGGATTACCATATGACCAACCTTACCATTCAGTCAGCCTGCACAGTGGGGGACCCATGTAGCTCTGATGCTGAAAATCATGGCATCTGTATTTCAAAGTCACCGATGGGGGGCCTGTTCCTTCTGAGCTTCCAGATAAGGCACTCCAGGGAGAAGAACATGACAGATCACTTCAAAAACCATTATTGTTCTTTCTCTGAACTGCCATCATGTGGGGTCAGAACCATAGCGACCATAGGTTCAAGAGAAGGAAATAGTACCAAACCCTGTGCCAGGCCCAGCAAAATTCACAGTGGTGCAATGAGATTCATAGGGTTTTCTATGGCTGATTTTGACTCAAGTAAGCTTTGGACTTCTTCTCTCAATGAGGGACTCAGTACTTGCTCGTGGTCACACATACTAGGACATACCAGACATGTCATTCCTTCAACTCCCACACCTGAGGAAATGGATGTCAAAGGGATCTGGCAGGAAACATATCCACTAACATAGCTTTGAAAATGAATAAGTTCTGAACTTTTCATGTTTGTATTTTTCAATAATCAATGACTTCTGGTGGAAAATGTTAACAATTTTTAATAAGTTGCATAACATTTCATTGAACAGCATCAAGTGCCAATATCAGGACCCTAATTCTTCATAAAAATAACTCCCAGAACTATATGCAGGTCAAACTATTCACACTAAGATATATGTGTATCAGTGACTCACAATGGCCTCCCAGAGTATTAGTTTATATTGCCCCATTACTTGGTAAGATGTCAAATTTACAGTGCAATTGCTCTTTCTTTCATATGTTCTTACTTTTTAAACATTGGATATTACATATACTTTTCACATGTATACACCCACACACATGCACATGCATAAGGACACACACGCAGAAGCCCTACCCTGCTTAGCTTCTGAGATCTGAGCGGAATGGACTCCACAGTGGTCTGGCTGCAGGCATCTCCAATGCTAAGTACATATTAATATTATCATTGCAAGTGATATTACCCTGCTTAGCCATTACTATATGCCTGTGTCAAAACTGATCAATAGAGTGTGTAAAGACTAAAAGTATTACATGTTTTTTAGGTATCTTTTGCATTATGAATAAAAATAATTCTTCTAGGTGACATAAGAGAAAACTGGTTTCCTTTAAAGTGATTCGCCAAGAAAAGTGTTCAATGTGTCTCCTAGACATACCTTATCCATTTAATCTTGTTAGATTACCACCAAGAATGTTCAAGAAGTTTAAATTTTCACATTGTTTATTACTACTGGAAATATGCTACTGAAAAAAATACTTAGCAAACTGCTACAAAATACTGCCAATTATGAATGGCCCAGAACAATGTTTGATTTTATTTTCCATGCACCACTCAGAACTTGAATTTTAAAGTATAGAATTTACTGGAAGCTTTGAAGGAATCATATCATTTTATTATTATATAATTTTAGATGACCCAAGGCATCAAGTTACCAGAGCTGATTGTTCACCAATCATTTTGAGATTATTCCCTTAAAGGAGTAGATTATACTAATATCAATCCACCTTGTACTCAGCATTCTTACCCACAACCTCCAGGATAATGCAGTGTGTGTTGAGCTAAATAGCTTGAAGAACACAGGCTTTCTCCCAGACTCAGGGGCACCTGGATCATTCACTTCACATTGTGATCCCAAGAATGCACATGTCTTGATGTTGAGCAATCTTCCTACCCATTCTACTCTCATTATGCCCTACAGAATTCAGTTTCTTTGCCCCGTCCTTCTCCTAACCCTAGGCAAGAGTCAAAGTGTTTCTTCACAAAAATTTTATGTTTGATATCAAGGAGAATGTGGTATCCTAGGAGTTAAGAAAATAGTTTTTTCATAGAGGAAATATTGAGGAAGCCCAATATTTCTAAGAGGCTAGCTAATGGCAGAGATTTGCTCTTTATAATTAACCACAAAGCTAGAGTTTATGTGCATTGAAGAAGCAGTTTCAAGGGATGTTTTATGAAGAAAAGATAGATTGAAGAGGGTTGTGGAGTGAGAGGTAAACAAATAAGTTCTAAGTTCAGTTTTTGAGGAAGACATTTGCAACTTGAATATGTAGACAAGACTGTATTTTACTCACATGCAAAAGAATGAAGAACTTCCAAATGGAATTCACCATATGGAACATGTGGAAACAATTTCACTACATTTGTGGGAAAAGATGATGAAAATGCTCAATATCAGAAATCAGAACAAGACCCTTGTGCTATTGTAGATCAGACCATCAACTGGTGATGTGCAGGTTCAAACTAAAACTGAAGAATATTAAAGCAAGGGTATGAGAACCAAAGTATGACCTTGAATATATCCCACTTGATTTCAGAGACCAACTCAAGAACAGATTTGATGCATTAGACACTATCGCTCAAAGACCAGACAAATTGTGGTGTGACACCCAAGACAGCATTCATGAGGAAAGCAAAAGGATATTAAAAAGACAGAGAAAAAAGAAGAAAATACCAAATTACATGCTAAAAGAGACTCTAAAACCTGTCCTTGAACATCAAGCAGCTAAAGCAAAAGGAAGACATGACAAAGTTAAAGAACTAAAAAGAAGATTTCAAAGGGCAGCTTGAGAAGACAAGATCAAACATTATAATGACATGTGCAAAGAACTGGAGATAGAAAACCAAAAGGGAAGAACATACTGTTTTTCTCAAGCTTAAAGAATTGAAACAATTCAAACCTCATGTGAATATTGAAGGATTCTACAGGGAAAATATTAAACAACACAGGAAACATCAAGAGAAGATGGAAGGAATACACAGAGTCATTATACCAAAAAGAAGTGATGGGTGATCAACCATTTCAAGAGGCTAAATATGAGGAGGAACCAATGGTACTGAAAGAAGAAGTGGAAGCTCCCTTGCAGTTATTGGCAAAACACAAGGCTCCAGGAATTCATGGAATATCAATTGAGATTGTTCAGCAAACAGATGCAGCACTGGAAGTGGTCACATGTCTATGTCAAGAGATTTGGAAAATAGCTACTTGACCATCTGAGAAGAAGAGATCCATATTTGTGCCTACTGTTAAGAAAGGGGATCCAACAGACTGTGAAAATTATTGAATGACATCATTAATATCATAGGCAAGTAAAATTTTGCTAAAGATCATTCAAAAGCAGCTGTAGCAGCATATTGACATGGAGCTGGCAAGAAATCAAGCCACATTCAGAAAAAGGCATGGAACCAGTGACCTCATTGCCTATATAAGGTGAATATTAACCCTTAGCAGAGAATACCAGAAAGATGTCTATGTTTTATTGACTATGCAAAGACATTTGACTGTGTGGATCATAACAAATTATGGATAACATTGCAAAGAATGGGAATACTAAAGCACTTAATTGTACTCATGAGGAATCTGTACATGGACCAGGAGGCAGTCATTAGAATAGAGCAAGGAAACACTGCTTGGTTTAAAGTCATGAAAGGTGTGTTTCATGGATATAACCTTTCACAATACCTTTTCAATTTCTACGCTGTGCAAATAATCTGAGAGGCTGGGCTTTATAAAACAGCCTGTATTATGCAGATGACACAACTTTGTTTGCTGAAACTGTTTGCTGAAACATTTACTGATAAAGATCAAAGAACATGGCCTTCGGGAGGGATTGTACCTCAATATCAAGAAAACAAAAATCCTTGCACCTGGGTCAGTAAGCAACCTCAAGATAAATAGAGAAAAAATAGAGGTTCTCCAAGATTTTTGCCTTACTTGTTTCTATAATCAATACTCATGGAAACAGCAGTCATGAATTTAAAAGATACATTGCAATGGGTAAAGCTATTACAAAAGACCTCTTTAAAGGGTTGAAAAGTAACAATGTTACATTGAAGACCAAGGTACACCATAATATTTTCAGTTGCATCATATGCTTGTGAAAGCTGGGGGAGATAGGAGATAGGGAGATAGGAGAAGAATTGATACTTTTGAATTATGGTGCTGGAGAAGAACATTGAATATACCATGGACTGCCAAAAGAACCAATACATCTGTCCTAGAAGTGCAACCAGGGTACTCCTTGGAAGCAAGAATGGATAGACTGAATCTTATATATTTTGGACATGTCAGGAGAGAAAAATCCCTGGAGAAAAACATCATGTTTGGGAGAGTGGCAGGTCACTGAAAAGCAAAGGAAGACTCTCAACTAGATGGATTGACACAGTGACTGCAACAATGGGCTTAAAACATAAAAATGATACTGGCACAGTATCAGGGAGTGTTTTGTTCTATTGTACATAGTGTTGCTATGAGTAGGGCCTGTCTTTATGGCACCTAACAATAACAACAACAACAACAACAACAACAATAACAAAATACTTATGTAGTGTTATGATAAAAATAGAGGAGGTAACAAATGCTTGAGAGATTAAGGCCCATGAATGAGGTCAGTTATTTGCGTACTTTAAATCTTCCTTCCTGACTCATGGGGCAGCAAAGAATTCTTGGAAGAGCAACTAAGATCTTCTAACATTTAGCAAGTTGTCTTTTCAATACTTCATTTGGGATGTATTAGCTTATAAAAGAAATATTCTTTAGACCTATATGTTTGTGGAAGGTACTTTGGAAGATGTTTACTAAAAACCAGACACTTCAGTTGGTCCATCCATATATGATAGTGCTCTTCTAGCAGGCTGCTGTATCCTTTTTGCAGCCTCTGGCGAGTGGCCCTATACTGATAAAATTGGTTCCCTTAAGAACTCAAAATTAGTATTCAAAATAATACTCTATAGGTTGGTTCCTGAATAGAGGAAATATAACTTAAGAACTGTGGACTAATGAAGCTTGAAATCTAGCATGTGGAGAGAAAAAAATTAAACATATTCTCAGTGGAGGGTGTTAGTGGTTGTAATAAGGCATCGGCTAGCTTATTTCTTTTCTCATTGTGTTCCTGGCATCTGGTGCTATCCTGTTATTGTTCTTGTTGTTAGGTGCCACTGAGACAGGTGTAATTCATAATGATTTTATGTACTACAGAATGAAATAGTCCCTGACACTGCACCATGCTGGGTTCTATGTCATGCTTCTCTGATATTTATAAGGTTTTCAATGACTGATTGTTTTGGGAGTGGGCTGCCAGGTTCTTCTCCCATTTTTGCAGAGTTGGGGATATAACCCAGGGCCTCAGAGAGCTCAGAGAAGCACCCTACCAACTGATCTAATCCCCTCCCATTGTTTCCAATATAGGAAATATGTATAAAATACTTATTGAATGAATTAGTTGAGCTTGATCAATGAATGTTCTGGTTTATGTACTGGTAAAATAAATGTGATATTATATATTATTCATCATTGTCCATTTCTCTGAAGGCATTAGTTATCCAAAGGGTCAAGTATTGTTAAACATTATTAGAGCTAGAAAACTTTCAAAGATAAATATTAGTTTTCTTCATTTGTGTAAAACCACCAAGTCATTTCTTGGCATTAGTTTATTTCAATATCATTTTAATTGACTTAATGAAATTTAATTAACAATCGAATCAATTTTCAATTAATTTTATTTGGAGAGAAACATGGTATTATAAAATCCTATAAAGTCCAGTTATATTTTCCAGGTTGGGAAATTTTTTTCTTATAATAAACTAATTAGGTAGACATATTTTCCCTTAGATTTGACATCAGGAAAACCATGAAAATGAGGTACAGAATGTTTCTGCTCAGAAAAATCTTAGGATTTCAGATGACCTCATTTTTAGATTTTAAATGCATGCATGATGGCACATGCCTGTACACAGAGGCAGGAGTATTGCAACTTTGAGGCCAGAGGCAGCCTGAGTAATTTAGTGAGACTCTGTCTCAAGATAAAAAAAAATTTTTTTTAAGGAGCTAAGGGTGCAGCTTACTGGTAGTATAAAGTATGTATGAGCTGTTGAGGTCAGCCCCTCAGTACCACACAAAAAAGAAAATGTGCAACTACTCTGATGCAGTACATTCATTTCTGCCTTAAAAAAGTTAGACTCTGAAGGTGCTGATCAGAGACACTTTGGCCTGATGAGATGCTCTTCCATAACCACAAAGAGACCTGGGCAACATTATAGGTTAAATTCTGTTGCTAGGCAACACAGAAACATCCAGTACTCCTGAAGGCTCTCCTCCACTTGAAGATAAGTTGTAGAGAACTGCACCAATCAATTCAACAATCAAATGCTATTTCTTTGAAAGTGAGTTCATAGGCATCCAACACAAGTATGATGTACACCTATAGTTTTTGTATCATCTTTATGTGTATATGTGGCCACTGCACTTCTTTTTATTTAATATTTTTCAGATCTCGGGGAAGTTAATCTGCAAGGAGCTCACAAATTCATGTTAGTGATAAGAAGTAAATAAAGCACTTAAAATGATAAAATGGGCAAAACACAAATATTGATGGAGTATAGTTGGCCTCCTGAGAAAGGAGTAATTTTTATGAAGGACTTGATGTCTGATATGAGTTTTGAAGAAACAAGAATAAATTTCAGACAGAAAAACAGATACATACAATCCAGGCAGAAGAATCATTTTGTATCTGGAAATTCATAAGTCTGTAATGTAACAGATTAATGGAAAACTATAGGAATTTCAGTATAATCCAGCATAAAGCCCAGAGGAGGAAGAATGACAAATAAGCCTGGGTAGATAGACTCAAGATAATGAGGGCCTTCCCTATGGCCCTAGAACATTTTCTCTTGGGAATTAGGAGGTCAGTGAGAGTTTTAAGAGAGAAGAAACATAATTATGTTTTCTTTATTACACATTTTAAAATAATATTTATAAGAGTAATTTCTTTTCTTTTCTTCTTGTCTTACGGGTCTTGCTGGGACATCCAATACAACATTTTATAAGGTGGTAGTAGATGACATATTGTTTTTTCCTTAGTATCAGAGAGAAAACTATAAATATTTCACCATTAAGTAGGGTATTTCCTTTTTATGTAGATATGTATTACCTAATTAAGAAAAATTTTGGACTTTTAGTCATTTCTGGGCATATCTGGAGATCTTTGTTATTATTGTGTACAGAGTCAATATTCTGAAAGAAACTGAAGACAGATTACATTCAGAGTGAAAGACCTAATATTGTTGATATTTCAATTGTTTCTTATCCATTTATGTATGTATATATGTATATATTTATTTATTTACTGTGGTACTTGGGGGTTGAATCCACAGCCTTGCACATACTTTGCAAGTGCTCTACCACTGGGCTGTATCCTCAGCCCATTTTTAAACTTTTTTGTCTTGAGTCAGGGTCTCACTAAATTACCAGGCTGCCTCTAGTCTCAAATCTGTGATCATTCTGCCTCCCCCTCCCAAGACTCCGAGGTTACAGGCATGAGCCACTGAATTATTCTTATTTTAAAATATAGATTTAATGCAATCCCAGCAAGCCATGGATATCAGTAAAGTGATTGTACAGCTTATGTTGAAAGGCAAAATAGCAGAGTAGTCAACACAATACTAAAAAGGTAAAATGAAGAGCTGGCATTATTTGATTTCAAGAGAGTATGAAACTACAGAGCCACATAGCATGGTAAAGTGCAAAAACAAAAGTCAGTACATAAATGGATTGGACAGAGAATTTAGAAATTGTTGTTGTTTTTAGGTGCAGTCAAGTCGGTGTTTTACTCACAGAGACCCTACATACAACAGGTAAAACAGTATTAGTGCTTCTCTGCTATTCATAGGGTTTTCAATGGCTGATTTTTAGCGGGCAGGAGTGGATTGCCAGTATGGCTGCAGGAAGTTTAGAAATAGGTACACATAAATATAGTCAACTAACCTCTAACAAGGGAGTACAAGCAATTCAATAGAGAAACAATAGACTTCTCAATGAAAAGACATCTCCCCCAAAAAGTCTAGATTCACACCTTACATCTTTCATAAAAATTAAATTGAAAGACTAAGACCCAAATATAAAGCATGAAAATAAATTGAAAATCAAGTTTTATAAATCAAAAAGCAAGGAAAAGTTTGTTGTTTTGGATTTGGCCCTAAGTTTGTAGATATACCACTGAAAACATCATGAAACAAAATCTACTAGTTAGATTTTGTTAAAATCAAAAACTATTCTATAAAAGAGTCAAGCTACAAAAATTTGCAAAACTCGTATCTGATAACTCGAGTCCAAAATATTTAAAGGAATCTCAAAACTTAACGGGGGCTGGGATTTAGCTCAGTTGGTAGAGTGCCGCTCTGCAGTCTCTGAGGTCCAGAGTTCGATTCCCAGCATTGCAAACATGGGAGAAGGATGTGGCAACCCACTCCCAAGGCAATCTCGAAAACAATCTGCCATTGAAAACCCTATGAGGGTCGCACGACTCGACGGCACCTAACAACAACAATAACAACAAAACTTAACAAAAAGGAAACAAATCACCCAATTTTAAATGGATGAAATATGTGAACAGACATCTCACCAAGAGGATATATGGATGGCAAATAAACATAAAGAAATATACTCAATATCATTTGTCATTAAGAAATTACATATTAAAGCAATGAGATACCTATATGCACCTTTTAGATTAGCTAAAGACTCAAAGCAATATAATTTGCAATCAAGAACTCAGAGCAAAAGAAACCCTCATTCACTGCTGCTAGGGATGAAAAATGGTATTGCAGTTTTGGAAGATAGTTTGGCAGTTTCCCCCATAGCTAAACGTAGTTTCATCATATGATCTAGCCATTATGCTCTTGGGCATTTACCCATTTGATTTGAAAACCCATTTGATATGTCCACATGAAAACCCTGCACAAGAATATTAATAGCAGCATTACACAGAATTTCCAGAAACTAGAAGCAGCCAAGATGTATTTTAAAAAAGATAGTGTATCCATACAATGAACTATTATTTATCAAAGAAAAGAAATAAGCCATTATTCAGCCATGAAGAGACATCAAGAAACCTAAAATGCATATTGCTAAGTGAAAGAAGTCAATCTAAAAAGCCTGTATACTCTATGATTCCAAATGTATGACAAACAAAATTATACAGCCAAGTTTAAAAAGCAAAAACAATGACAACAAAAAACTACCAATGGCCAAGGCTGGAATGATTTGAGCAAATGAAGTGGTATTGGATTATAACTTAAGGTATAAAATAAACATCTATGAGTTCATCATTATACAAATAAATTATTGAATCAATAAACAAATGGGGAGAAGAGACAAATCTTTCTTGCTTAAGATCTCCAAATAAACCTGGTGCAGTGGCACATGCCTGTAATTCCAGCCACTCTGGAGACAGAGGCAGGAGGATAGCAAGTTCGAGACCAGAGGCAGTCTGCATAATTTAGGGAGATTCTGTCTCAAAAATTAAAAATATGGGTTGCAGTGCAGCTCAGTGGTCCAGCACTTGCAAACTATGCACATGTGAGACTCTGAGTTCAACCCCCAGTCCTGAAAAATAAATAAATTAATTAAAAATACTCCAAATAATTTATGTTTATGCTCTTCTTTCAAGGAGTCAGAGCATAGCTCTCTATTCTTCAAGTGTGCTTTACCCATGGTAACTTCCTTCCAAAGATTATACTATGGAAAAGGTAGCAAAAGAGTAACTATACAGCAGGAAAACATGGAAAAAAAAAAAAACAACTGCCTCAGCCAGGTCATCAAGATTCACATCAACCAGGGTAAGTAATGGATAGCATGACCATTATGATGAAAGTGGCACTTTAATTCTGTGCACTTGACCCCAAACAACCCCAGTCTAATCCTGAGAAAACATCAGACAAATATCAAGTGAGGGACATGGTACTGTTCAAAAGTGTCCAGGTTATCAAAAACACAGGGCTTTCTCATGTGTCTCATTCTTGCATTGCCATACTTCCTCCAAGGGACCATTTATCTTCTAACTGAAGAACTGCTGTTAGTCTTTCTTTTAGTGTCAGTTCACTGACATTGAATCCTTTGATTTTTCACTTTATGAAACCTTTCTTCACTTTTGAAATATCTTCTTGCTAGGTAGTCATTTTCTTTTTGCCCTCTAGCTTTTTAAAAAATAATGTGTCTTTTTTTCCAACCACTCTTATAGTTTTCTTTTTACCTTTTATTTTCAGCAGTTTTACTATACATGGCCAGGTGTGGTGGTTTTTATCCTTTCTCAGGTTTCAATCATTATTTGCATAGATAGTTTGATATTTGTATTATCTTAGGAAAATTTTTCATCATTAGGTTTTCTAGTATTGCTTGTTTATTCTCTCCCCACTCTTGTTAGAATTCCTATTCCACATGTTAAACATTTTCATCACTTCCTATATGTGTAGGCTCTTTTATTTATTATTTCTGATTTATTTTTTCATTTTAATTTTAAATGATAGATTCCTCTCTACTATCCTCACTCCTATGGTCTCTGGTGTGGTTCAGAACAATTGTATAGTGTTATTTTATTTTTCAATTCTTGAATTTTTATGTGTTTATTTTTAAACATTCTTGTTTTCCAGTGAGTTATTTTGTGTTTTCTTTCCTATAAAAATTTAAGCTAACATCTTTTTCTATTATCTACTTTTACCTTGGTTTTTATTAATTAATAATGTTACCTGGCATGCCTACTAATTTACTGATGCTGTTCTTTCCAGAGAGGACACAATTTTCCTGTAAGCAGAATGAATGCAGGCAGATGGGCTTGACACATTCAGATCTAACCCATTTCCAATTTGCCCCAATTCAAAGGAAATACTGTCTCAAATAAAATAAAAACCAAGAAGTATGCATTGGATTAGGAATTAAAGTAGTCAGTGGTGCTTTTTGACATCATAATGTTAGCAATGTGGTACAGAAAGAATGCAGACTCAAAACAGTGTCCTGCAATAGGGGGTGGTTGATAAATACATGTTGAATTAAATAATGTTTCAAGGAATTCACGGCATACAATCATTTAAGGATGAAAAGTTCAGATATGATATGGCCTACGTAATTATAGCATGCTTTGGCACCTGGAGCTGGATTCTATAGCAAAACCTGTCTCATTTGTAGATGCTGATGAACTTCAGTCTATCTTAAGTGCAAGAAACTAATCAGGAATAATGCAAGACAATCGGTGATTCAATTGCATGTTTAGCACTGAGGTAAGGAATGGGAGATTTCATTAAAAACATAAAATGAAGAAAAAACATATAAAAATGGAACATTCTCAAAAATAGGAAATTAAACCCTAAATAGAGCTTATTATTACCAATGAAAATTTTGATTTAAGAAAACCCAGTATGTGTTAACAAGACTGCAGGCACCAATCTGGAATACTGGGGTAAACCTAATATGGTGTGGATTTAAAGAGGAAAAGATAGTAAGGGCAAGGATAAATAAGGGCAGAATGGTAACGAAGAAAAATATGTCCAAAGCTCATATAGGCTACAAATAAAAAGCCTATTCATTAACATGGTTTTAGTTATATGAGCATTGAACTCCCAGTATAATAACATAGGTAAGATATGCTGGTCAAGAAACATCTCACACTGGACAATAACATGTTTCAAGAACTTTTCATGCTATTATAGCTGGAAATCCTCTCAGGGTATGATAGTGGCTTTTGATAAGGAAGAATCCCTGATTCTATCTCATTACAGGGTCTTTAGAACTTCACTTGTCAGGTGTTTTTATTTTATATATATGTACATGTTCACATATATACATACATATACATTTCAATAAGCCACATAAAATATTTCAATCAATTATCATTAAAGTGGCTGTAACAAATAAAGAAAAATGTAAGAAAATAAAAATTTTAGAGACCATAAAGACCATTCCAGACCCCAGAAAAATAGACCAGAAAAAGGAATAAGCATGTTAATTGAATAATGATGACAATAGCCCTGGTACCACATATTTTCCTGGCATAATTATCATTTATTTCCTTTTCATTCTTAAAAGTTTGTTATTTTAGATGAAAAAAATGATACTGTCATTTTATCTGAGTGCTTTAATCAGAAATAATTTCTCCTATTTCTTATCTCTACATAATTTTATTTGCATGTCTTATACAGAACATTCTTTCTGCTGCAAACATGGTCCTTTACATCTATCTCCAACATCTTCATTTCAGTATAAGCTCCTCAATGTCTAACTACTCCTGTATGTCTATAAATATCTCCTGTATGTCTAACTACTCCCTGACCTTCTTTGTCTCTAGCACATAAGAAACTATATATAGATTACATTGTTGTTGTTAGGTGCCGTCGAGTCGGTATCCGACTCATAGCGACCCTCTGTACAACAGGGGAAACACTATTGTCAGTGCTTCTCTGCTGTTCATAGGGTTGTCAATGGCAGATTGATTTTTGGGAGGGGGTTGCCAAGTCCTTCTCCCAAGCCTACAGCTTCTGGTGTTCCCAGGCGGTCTCCCATCCAGGTACTAACCAGGCCCGACCCTGCTTAGCTTCCGAGATCTGATGGGATCGGATGCCACAGGGCTACAGCTGCAGGATAGATTACATAACATACATAAAATATCTACTATATACTAATATATAGTGTAAATATATACATATATCATATATGGTATATACTATATTGCTATTTTATATAGTAGATATATAACCTATATATACTAGATAGATAGATGTTGTTGTTAGATGTCATTGAGTCAGTGTCCCACCCATAGCGACCCTACATACAACAGGTGAAACAGTATTGTTAGTGCTTCTCTGCTATTTATAGGGTTTTCAATGGCTGATTATTTTTTGGGGAGTGGGTTGCCTGGTCCTTCTCCGAAGCCTACAGTACCTGGTGTTCCCAGACAGTCTCCCATCCAAGTACTAACCAGGCCTGACCCTGCTTAGCTTCCGAGCTCTGACAAGATCAGGCACCACAGTGGTAAGGCTATAGGCACATGTTATGTTATGTTAGGTGCCGTCGACCCTCTGTACAACAGGGGAAACACTATTGTCAGTGCTTCTCTGCTGTTCATAGGGTTTTCAATGGCAGATTGATTTTTGGAAGGGGCTTGCCAGGTCCTTCTCCCAAGCCTACAGCTTCTGGCTTTCCCGGGAGGTCTCCCATCCAGGTACTAACCAGGCCCAACCCTGCTTAGCTTCCGAGATCTGACGGGATCGGATGCCACAGGGCTATGGCTGCAGGATAGGCACATAGATGAGATTAAATAAATACGTCATACCATGTGTCTCTTGCACAACACAAAACATTCCAATGTACTCATCATCCTTGAACTAAAAGTAAATGGTATTGATTTCTTAAGACTTTTTTTTTAGAGGTACAGAGATATCTTATATTCCCCCTGACCTCACACATGTGTTGCTCCCATTATCAACATCCTTCCATTAGAGTGGTACATTTCTTACAATTGATGAACCATATCATTGTCACCAAAGTCCATAGCTCACATTAGGTTTCACTCTTGGTATTGTACATTCTGTGGGCTTGGACAAATGTATAATGATTTGAATCCACTATTATAGTAAGGTATAAAGTTTTTTAAGTGCCCTAAAAGTCCTCTGTTCTCTACCTATTCATTCCTCAAACCTCTTAAGCCCCTGAAAGCCACTTATCTTTTTACTGTCTTTGTAATTTTGTTTTTTCTAGAGTATCAGGTGGTTGAAACAATAGAGCATGTAGCCTTAGAATTTTCTCTATCTTTCCATGACATGACACTTCATATCTTTTTTAGTGCTGAATAATATTTCATTGTTTGGATATATCACAGTTTATACATTTATTTACTAAAGGACATCCTTATTGCTTCCATGTTTGGACAATTACAAAAATAGTTACTATAAATATCTATGTATAGGTTTTATGTGGGCATAAATTTTCTAACTCCTTTGGAGTAGCAAGGAGAGTGTTTGCTATATTGCATAAGAATATATTTTAAAAGAAATTACCAAACTGTTTCCAGAATGGTCAAAACATTTTACATTTTGGCTAACAATGCATAATTCCTGTTGTTCCACATCCTCATCAGCACTTGGCGTTGGTAGTGTTCTGGTTTCATTTTTCTCATTTTAGTGGGGGGTCTTGTATCTCATTGCTTTGACTTATATTTTCCTGCTAATATATGATGTGAAACATCCTTTCCTATGCTTATTTGCCATCTGTATATTGTCTTCCTTGGGATGTCTGTTTAGATCTTTCATCCATTTTAAAAATCAGGTTCTTTGGTATAGTTGAGTTTTAATAATTCTTTGCATATTTTGAGTAACAGTCCTTTTCAGATATGTCTTCTGCAAATATCCTCCAGTTTGTGACTAGTCTTTACATTCTCTTAACCATCTATTTTGCAAAGCAGTATTTCATAACTTAAATGAAGTCCTGTGTATCTTTTATTTTTTTTTTTCCTTTTGTGCTGTGCATCAGTTCTTTTTTTCATGGATCCTACTTTGGGTGTCTTAGGTAAAAAGTCTTCAGTAATCCCAAGATCACCTAGGTTTTTTCCTATGTTATATTGTAGGAATTTTATAGTTTTGCATTTTATATTTTGCTCTGTGATACATTTTCAGTTAATTTTTATGAAAGGTATAAAGCCTGTGTCTAAATTTCTTTGTATGTGTATGTCATTCCAACCATATTTGTTAGAAAGATAACTTTCTTCATTGAAATATCAATGTTCCTTCGTCAAAGATCAGTAGACTGTATTCATATGAGTCTATTTTAGGCTCTCTGTTCTGTTCCACTGTTCTATATATAAATTTTAAATCAAATAATACACTGTCATGATTACTGTAGCTTTAGACTAAGTTCTGAAGTCTAGTAGTGTTAGTCTTCCAACTTTATTCTTCAATGTTGTGTTGACTGTTCTATATCTTTTTGGTCTCTATTAAAATTTTGGGATCAGATTATCTATCTAAAAATTCATTTGCCCATATTTTGGTTGAGACTGCAATGACTTTGTAGAGCATTGGGAAGAACTGCCATTTGACAAAGTTGTTTATTCATATTTGTGAATTTAGAGTTTTTCTCCATTTATTTAGGTCTTTCTCTGATTTCTTTCAATAATTTTTGTATGGATCTTATATATATTTTACTAGATATGTAGCAAAGTATCTCATTTTTGAAGATGCTAATGTGAATGGTACTGTGTTTTTAGTTTCAAATTCCCCTTATTCACTGCTGGTATTTAGGAAAGCAATTAAGTTTTGTATGTTAACCTTGAATTCTGCAGTTGCTATAATTGAATAATAATTCTAGGCTTTTTTTGGTCAATTATTTTGATGTTCTACCTAGACAATCATATCATATGCCGACAGCATTCTTATTTCTTCTGTCCCAATCATTAAGCCTTTTATTTCCTTTCCTTGTCTTTTTGTATTAACTAGAACTTTCAGTATGATGTTGAAAAGAAGTGGTAAGAAATGGTAATCTTGTCTTGTTCCTGATCTTAGTAGGAAAGCTTCTAGCTTCTTATCATTGAAGACGATGATGGATATAGGGTTTGTCCTTTTTACATTGTTTATCAACTTGAGGAAGTTCACCTTCTCTTCCTAATATATTGAGAATTTTTTTCAAATGATGAATAAGTGATGGATTTTCTTCAGATGTTTTTGTGCATCTGTTAATATGGTCATATTTTTTTCTCCTTTAGCCTATTGATGTGATTGATTACATTAACTGATATTTAAATTTGAATCAGTCTTTTACATTTGGTTGTGATGTATAATTCTTTTTGTATGTTCCTGGATTTGATTTGCCAAAGTTTTGTTGGTGATTTTTGCATTTATGTTCATGAGAGATACTAATCTATAGTTCTCTTCTCTTGTAATGTCCTTGTTAATATTAGAGTGATGCTGACCTCATTATGGGATTTAAGATGTATTCTCTCTGCTTTTATCTTCTGAAAAAAATTATAAAAAGCTAGTATAATTTTCTCCTTAAATGTTTGGTAGAATGCACCAGAGACCCCTTCTGGGCCTGGCAATTTCTGATTTGGAAAGTTGATTGTGAGAATATAGGTTTTTTTTAATTTTTATTTTTTATTGTTTTTTTATTGTTGTTAGGTGTCATCAAGTCAGATCCAACACATAGTGACCCTATGTACAACAGAAACTACCCTTCCAACACTGTTATGCCCAGCAGTATTGCCAGTCCTTTTAATGCATATTGGGTCTGTACTGATGCTCCCTCTGTCATTTCTGATATTAGTAGTTTGTGTCTTTCCCGCTTTTTCGTAGCTAGCCTGGATAGAGGTTTATTGATTTTCTTAAACTTTTCAAAGAGTAAGCTTTTTATTTCATTGATTTTCTCTATTGATTATCTGTCCTCAATTTAACTAATTTCTCCTCTAACTAATTTCTATTCTTTTAATTCCTTTGGATTTAACTTGCTCCCTTTTTTTCTACTTTTGTAGAGGGAATATTAGATTATTGATTTTAGATCTTTCTTTGATTATAATATATTCACTAAATACTACAAATTTTCCTCTAAGCATAGTTGCTGCATTACAGAAATGTTAATTTGTTCATTTCATTTAACTAATTTCTCTTAAGAGTAATTCTTTGACTTATATTTTTAGAAGTATATTGTTTAATCTCCAAGCACTTGGAGAATTTCTATTTATCTGTTATTGATTTTTAGTTTAATGTGTTGTGATTTGAGAGCAACTATTGTACAGTTTTATTTTTGTTTCATGGCCCAGAATGTGGCTTGTTGAGGTGGATATTCTGTGTGATCTCGAAAAGAATATATACTCTGCTGTTGTTGGAAGAAGTAATATATTGATGTCAAATACATCCAGTAGATTCACGGTGTTGATTTCAACTCTGTCCTTACTGATTTTCCGCCTGCCGTATTTGTTCATTTCTGATAGAATAATGTTGGAATCTCCAGGTAGTATAATAGTGAATTAGTCTATTTCTTTTTGGAGTCTTACCAGTTTTCAGCTCACCTAGTTTGATACTTTATTGATAGGCATGTAATCCATGAAGATTGTTAGGTTTTTTAGAAAACTGACCCTTAATAATTATATAATCCTTTTTATCTCTGATAAGTTTCCTTGTTTTGAAGTCTGTTCAAAATTAATGTTTAACATTGCTTTATTTTGTTAGCATCATCTATATTTCTCCATATACTTGCTTTTAATACTTTTGCATATTTATATTTGTACTAGGTTTCTTATATACAACATAGAATTGTTTGTCATTTTTTGATCCACTCTGGCAACTCTGTCTTTTAATTGATCATGTTGAACATTGATGCCTGATTATTGAAATAATTCAACTGATTGCTATCATATTTTTACTGTTTCCTACTTACTGCCGTTGTTCTTTGATCCTAACTTTGTCTTCTAGCCTTTTCCCATCTTTTATTATTTAAATTGAATATCTTGTAAGATTCCATTGTCTCTTTCTGTTCTTAGCATATCACTTATACTTCGAAATATTTTTCCTTTATTTTATTACTTAGTGTTTACCCTAGAATTTGAAATATATCTTTATAACTAATCCAAGTTTATTTACAAATAATGTTATACTGCCTCACAGGTAGTATGAGTATCTTTTAGTACAAAATAACTCTTCTCCATTCCTAGTGTCATTGCTGTCATACATTTTGCGTATATAAAAATATACATAAGCACATACATATATTATATGCAATCTAATGTTGATCTTTATAATATTTTGAGTTTTGCCATGTAAGAATAAGAAAAATAAAAGTTTTTATTTTATTTTCACATATTGCTTACTCAGTGTTCTTCTTTTCTTTATGTAGACCCAAGTTCTTTCCTGGCTTATATTTTTTCTTTTCTCTAAATAAAATCTCTTTTTAATCTCAATACTGGAGGGCTGAACCTAGGACGATATGCATACATTTTGTTCATGAACTACCAGTGAGGTGCATCCCAACCCCATTTTTAAATTTTTTAATCTTGAGACAGGGTCTTACTAAATTTTGTTGGCTGCCTTTTGCCTCAAATTTGCCATTCTCCTGCTTCTGCATGATCTACCATGTTTGGCATTTAAGTAACATCTTCTAATATCTGTGTCAAATCAAGTATCTTGGCAACAAATTATCTCAATTTTTATTTTTCTGAGGAAGGTTTATTTAGCCTTTACATATTTCACTCCACTATCTTCTTGTTTGTATGGTTTCTGAGGGTATTTTGTTTGTAAATTTTATGTTTGCTTCACTTAGGTAATTTTTTCACCCTTCTGGCTTCTTTTGGGGTTTTATCTTTGATTTCTGTTGTTTGAAAATGATATGTTTAGGTGTAGTTTGTTGTTGTTAGGTGCCGTCGAGTCGAGTCTGACTCATAGCGACCCTATGTACAGCAGATCAAAACACTTGCCGATTCTGTGCCAGGCAAACCATCTTATTTATGTTTAAGCCCATTGTTGCAGACACGGTGTCAATCCATCTGGTGGGGGGTTTACCTCTTTGGCGTTGACCTGCCACTCTTCCAAACATGATGTCCTTCTCCAGGGATTGATCTT